>ML108198.1:6611-62514 GCA_003697995.1 Taxidea taxus jeffersonii | reverse complement strand
TCTCTCTGGATCCTTGGAATTCCCTCTCTCTCTGGATCCTTGGAATTTCCTTTCTCTCTGGATCCTTGGCACAATAAAGGCCCCTTGTGTGAGGTTGCAGAGCTCAAGGTACCAGCCCCGCTCTGAGCATCCTGTCCTTCTGGGCTTTGGGTCATGGGATGGGGAGGGGCTCGAGACAGGAGATATGGGGAGGACCAGGCATGCGGGAAGAGCCAAGCAGAGCCAGGGATGGGGCTTCGTGACTTCTCTAGGAGGCAGATGTTGGCGCTTCAGCGCTGCCGGTCCTTATTCCCGAGTCAGTTGCCATTGGAGCTGCTCGTTGTCACGTTCAAGTGGAAGAGCACCTGGCGGCGTAGCACAGCCCACGCCCCGTCTGTCTTTGTCAGGAGCCCGAGCAGGCAGGTGCTCTTCCGAGGCCCCGGGAGCAGGCTGTATTCTTTCCTTGGACATTGGCCCTGATAATACTACAGAAGAGGAATGGGAGAGATCAGATCGGGAGGCCCGACCCTTGGGGCTTGCAGTACCTCGCCGTTGGAATAAACCAAGAAAACAGGGAATTGTTAATTGTCGGGAATCTGTTGCCCCGGGAGGGGTTCTGGGATGGAGAAGGGAAAATTTGAAGCATACCTCACCCTCTCGTCACATGCTCAAGACAACACCTATATTTTGAGATGCGCTGGTAACATTTCAGAGCGATTACCATAAATAGAACACCTACCGGGTTTTGCTACATTTACCTGTGACATTACACTAAGCGAATCTGTGGAAGTGGGAGGATCATGCCTCATTGCAGATGCAGTTTGGCACTCAGGACCACAAGCAGCTGCTTTGCTGGTTTAAAAGTGGAATGCAGGCCGGAGGGCAGAAGCCTGGAAGTTTCGAGGCCATCTTCCCGAGCTGCTGTTGAGCGCCTTGGGCTCTTGCCTGCTCAGCTGGGAGTCAGTCCCGTCCTAGGCACAGACCAGTAACCTGGGAGGCACGACCCTGGAGGCTGGAGGCAACGACCAGAACACTACCAGAATCCTGGATGAGCAGGAGCATAAAGCACATAGGTTTCTGGCTGTTTAAAAAGTCAGTTTTACCAGGGCTTGGGGAGAAGGGGGGAGAATGAGTAGATGGAGCGCAGAGGGTGGTTGGGACAGTGGAACCACTCTTTGTGACCCTCGTGGTGGATGCACGTTATGGTACATTTGTCAAAACGCAATGCCGGGAGTGCGCCTTGATGTAACGTGGGGACTTCGGGCAATGATGATGTACCCGCGCAGGTTCACCAATTGTAAAAATTGGACCATGCTGGTGTGGGATGTTGACAGTTGACAGTGTTGTGTGTTTTTTGGGGGGGTAGGGGGTAGATGGGAACTTTCTGTACTTTCTGCTCAATTCTGCTGTGAACCTAAAACTGCTTTAAAAAACTGTCTTAAAAAAATAACTTGCCAGAGCCCCCACTGTGTGCCAACATAGAGCTCCCAGGGGAGGTTAAGGAAATTACATTAATTACATAATCTATCTGTAGGTGTAATAAGTGCCATGGAGGTAAAGCACTGGGGGTTATGGGTGGTTACGAAGAAAACCTAGTGTTGCGGATGGTCAGCATCATTTTCTCTGAAGAAGGGATATTTGAAATTGTCCCCATACACCAGCAAAATGCAGCAAACAAGACCAACGGAAATTATTGGTGATTGAAATAATTCAATAATTCAATTGAAATAATTCAATTGCTGATGGGATTGAAAAATTTAGAGTGTGGTAGCTTCGGGTATGGCTTGATACAAGTGCTTCATCAATGTCATTAGATCTCTCCTCTTCTCCATTTCTCAGCACTGTTTTCTTCTTTGTGGGTTTTACCTTCATTCAGGGTCTGTCCTATGGTGGCACCTGCTGGACTAGAGCCTTCTTAAGGGCCTTATTCATTGGGGAACCCTTAGTGTGAAGAGAGCTGATATGAAAAGGAAATTCAGTAAATGTTTGTTGAACAAATAAAGGCACTTTTCTGCTTATATGACCTTTTGTGGGTGACATTGATTGAGCACCTGTATCAAGCCATACCTGAAGCTAGTACTACGCCTGGACTTTTCAATTCCATGAGCCAATAAACACAGACACTTACAAACCCCCATGCTTTTCCTTAGTTTTCTTTTCTTCCTCTCTTCGCATGTTGAAATCTGTTCCATTTGTGATGGGCTGAATTGTGTCCCCCCCATCCATATATTGAACTCCTAACCCCCGCAGTGCCTCAGAATGTGACCATATTTGAGACAGGCTCTTTAACAAGGTAATTAAGGTAAAAGGAGGTTGTTAAATGACTCATGTGACTGCTGTGCCTGTAAGAAGGGGGGTTAAGGACATAGGCACAGAGAGAGGGCCGTGGGAAAACACGGGGGAAAGGTGGCCGTCTAGGAGCCAAGAAGAGAGGCCTCAGACCCTCTTAATCCATCTCAATCTTGCCCACACCTCGGTCTCAGATTACCAGCCCCCCAACTGAGAAAGATCAATCTCTGTTGTCGAAGCCCCCCACTCTACGGTACTCTGTCTCGGCAGCCTCAGCAGACTGACGGATGATCCGTAACAGATTCAGCTCAAATCTTCTCTCCTCTGTGAAAGAATAGAGGGGGTTGGCAGACTGTGACCCTTTGTTAAAACACAGGGCTCCATCCATCCCAGGACCCTGAGATCCCACCCTGAGCTGAAAGCAGATGCTTAACTGAGCCACCCAGATGCCCCTGAACGTACTTTCTTAAGTAAAACTTGCAAACAGTTTTCAGCAGTTGTTACCCCCACAAAGCCAAACCTGCGGAACTTGTTCCGTCTTAGTCCCCACCACCTTGTCTCTTTCCTCCTCTTTTCTGTGGCTCTCTTTGCTCAGTCAGCAGCATGGGCACCTGTAGGAAAGGGTGATGGTGAAGAGGGTGTAGGGGAAGAGATCCTACGACTGCCAGAGCTGTGAAGGCCGGGAGTACTATTTCTCACGCTGAAAGAAATCTGAATGTCACACTTGTTACGGAAAGTGCTCATTCAGATGCACTTACTTCCGAAAGCTCTATAGAATAGAAGACATTGAGGGAAAATGGGCAGTGGCCCGGTTAGATTTGATTTTCAGGAAGTGTTGCTTGATGGACTCAGTGATGATTTTGATATTTGGTTAACATTTTGGAACCTGATTGCTAAAGTCTGGTTATTTTTTTAATAATCCAAAGGACAGTCTCCATGGGTCCCCCTAAGAATCTGAGACCCAGCTGGTCATCTCTGAAGAACCGTGGATGTGGGGGCGCCTGGGTGGCTCAGTGGGTTAATGCCTCTGCCTTCGGCTCAAGTCATGATCTCAGGGACCTGGGATCGAGCCCCACATCGGGCTCTCTGCTCAGCGGGGAGTCTGCTTCCTCCTCTCTCTCTGCCTGCCTCTGCCTACTTGTGATCTCTGTCTGTCAAATAAATAAATAAAATCTTAAAAAAAAAAAAAAAGAACCATGGACGTGGCCTGAGCCATAGTCTTTGGTGAATGAATGTAATCATGTTCTGAAGAAAGGATATCCTGCGGCCAAAGTGAAATCTTTCTAATCTTAAATTTATTTATTCCCTTTTATTGCCTGGCTGGTTAATAACTTCACTACCAAAAATCTGGGGCAGTAATCTAGGCATCTTGTTTCTAGCCTGATCATCCCCCATTCCTTTACCTTATTCTTTTTTTTGAATCATTTGTAAACTCTTCTGGATCGATGCTGAACTGTGTGACCCCACTCAGCTGGAGAGCTTCTGGGATGAAGGGGCCAATTCCAGAGCCACTGCAGATAATCTGCAAGGCTGAGAAGACAATTATAGGTAATTAGGAGTCACTCCAAGATTCTGTAGACAGTAGCTTGATACTGCCTTATGGCCATAAACAACAGACTCTGAATAAAAACTAATTTGAAGTAGCGTGACTATTAATTTCTGCCATTATCTGTATGTTTCTCATTGCCATGCATTTGACTTTTGCATCCTCAGATCTAAGAATTACACACGTCAGCATGTATTTTACATATAATGGGTGCCTTGTCTGGAGCCATAGTGAGATTCTCTCCGTGCTGCTCATATGAAGCTGAGACTCATTAAGATTTTCTAGTAATAAATGGGCTGACTTAGCCCTTCAGAGTTGGAGCAAGAAATTATTGCTCACCCTCATTTCTGTCTCTTTTCGCCCATGACACTTTCAAAGCAGAAAAGGCTTTTTAATATGAAAATATCCTTCACACACATTGAAAAACTAGAAAAGTACAAAAAATATAAATCATCTTTAATTTACCTCCTGGTGATGACCACGATGAACTTTTGGAATAGATCTTTTGTTGGTCTATCTTTGTGTTTCTGGTTTTTTTTTTCCTCCTCCTCCTCCTTTTTTAAATTTAAATAATCTCTACATCCAACATGGGACTCATAGTCATGACCCTGAGATCAAGAGTCACACACTTCTCCAACTGTGCCTGGCTTTGTGTTTCTTATTGTCTACTCCTCTATTTAGAAACGTGAAGTCTTCCTAAATCTGTTCTGTTTTTGTAATATGGTTTTTCATCACTTTTATTAAGTGATAAATTTTTCATCACTTTACTAAGTGATAAATTTTTCATTGCTTTAAGTGATACTTTATTAAGTATCTTTTTATCATCAATGAATATAGATCTTTATCATCACTTTAAATGACTGGCATAGGAGTCTATAATATGTGTATTAAACACTTCTATCATTATTTTAGGATAATCTCATCACTGCCTTCCACTTCCAGCTACTGCTGGTGAGCCCATCGACCTGAAGGTTTTCACTAGCTTTGTGTAGAGGCAGTTCAATGGGAAGCAAATTGTCTTCCAACAAATGGTGTTGGGACAACTGGATATTTATATGCAAAAATGAACTTCAGTCTCTTCCCCATTTCATATACAAAAATTAAAGTGAAATAGATCATATACCTAAATGTAAGATCTGTCAATATAAAATTTATAGAAAAAAAATAGAAGAAAATGTTTCTTAACCTTGGGTTAGGCAAAGATTTGTTAGGACATAAAAACAATGAATCATGGAAAAAAATGATTGATAAATTGGAGAAAAAGAGACAATCTACTAAGATATTGGCAAAAGATTTGAATAGGCATTTCACCAAAGAATAGGAATGAATGGCAAACAGGCACGTGAAAAGTTGCGTGACGTCATCGGGAAATGCAAATTAAAGTCACAACAGATACAATTTCACATCCACTAAAATGACTAAAATTAAAGTCTGACAGTAGCAAGTGTTGGCAAGGGTGGGCAAGCAAAATGCTTTAGAAAACATGTTGGCAGTTCTTCTAAATGTCAGCAACCCTCACCAGAGGGCCAAGTTATTTCATTCCTGGCTGTTTTCCCCCCAGAGGTAAAATATGTTCACACAAAGACTTGTGCTTGAACGTTTGTAGCAGCTTTGTTTGTACCAGAGGCAAGCTGGGGATAATGCAGATGTCTGTGGATAGCGACATTGTGGTGTATTCGCCCAGTGGAGTACTAGATAGCGGTCAAAAGGCTGAACAACAGATACACACTACAAACGTGAATGGACTTCAGAGGCAATATTGACAATGAAGTAAGCCAGGGACAAGAGCCCTCACAGGAAATTCTCGAAAAGGCAAGAACTATGTTGACAGAAAGCAGATGAGTGTGGTTGCAAGGATGACTGCAGACGGGCCTGAGCGATCCTTTTGGGGTGATGAACATCTTCTTGTCATGATTTCTGCTAGTGGTGATATGACTGTACACATTTGCCAAATATCAGATTGTCAGAGAAAGGTAGTTATTGTATGATCTCACTGACTTGTGGAATTTAAGAAACAAAACAGAGGATCAAAGGGGAGAGAGGAAAAAGTAAAACAAGATGAAACCAGAGAGGGAGATAAACCATAAGAGACTGTTAATCGTAGGAAACAGGCTGAGGGTTGCTGGAAGGGAGTTGGGGAGGGACGGGGTAATCGGGTGATGGACGCTAAGGAGGGCACGTGATCTGATGAGCACTGGGTGTCATATGCAACTGATGAGTCACTGACCTGTACCTCTGAAACGAATAATACATTATATGTTAATTAATTGAATTTAAATTAAAAGAATAAAATTAAAAATAATCAGGTTGTGCCTTTAAAACCAGTAAATTGTGTTATATGTAAATTATACCCCCATCAAGGAGATTTTTTTTTTTTAAATAAGGTCTTTTGGGAAAACCAAATAGAGGAATGTGCCATGATTCTTGCACTTGTGCAATGATTCACACCAGCCTGGAGGGTCAGGATTCTAGAATCTTCCAGTAGGCACTTCTCAAGTAGCAACACTTGAAAAACCGCATTCATACAAGCTCACTCATGCTGCTGTCAGGACTGGTGATTTTCTTCATGTTAATTCAATGGGGGGGGGGAGGATGTCTTGTTAGGAACACCCCGAGCCTTCTCTGTGCATGATTAGAAATCAGTGGGGAGCTCTGGGGGGAGGTGGTCTGAACTACTGTGTGGCCTTGGACTCTTGCGTCTCCCGGTTCACAAAGGATTCCGAGGAGCTGGGCAACTTTCCCTTGACGTCCCCCGGCATGGCCGACATCTTAAACAGGGTTGGAATTGCTTCGTTTAGCTCTCTCTTTTTACCCTCCTGCCCTGCCACCTCGCGCCCCTGACCGTGGATTTAATTCCTATTTTCCTATGATCATCAGCCACTGAGCTCGATGTAGAATATTCAGAGGTGGAGGTATTCTGGGATGGCTTGCTCTCTTGAACTGGGACCTTATTTCCCCCTTCAATTTACCTTTTGCACAGCTTGATACGCATCAGTAGCACTAAATAAATAAGCCATAATTAATACATATTTGGCTCTTGTAGTGTTTATTTTCCTCTTCTGAAACTCAGATTAGGATATGCATCCCACGGCTTGAATGTTTAAATATCAAACCAAAGGGACTTTTCTACTCCCTTCTTTCTCTTGTCTTATGGTAAACTAATTACTTTAACGAGGGGGATGGCTCCATCCCAGAGGCCTTCCATTTCCACCCTTAATAACTAGATGACTAAGAAGAATATACTCGTAGAAGAGAGTGGGTAGTGAGCAAGCTGCAAGTGTGTGTGTGTGTGTGTGTAAGGGAAAAAAGGAGGTACCTAGGAATATCAGTCTGCCTTTGGAAAAGTCTCCCCACTGAGCAGCCATGTGCGGTAGCTCCACACTTAGAAGGCACACTTGGCAGCATCCTCCTGAAGTCACCAACATGCACCACTAAGCGTTTGCAGGGTGAGAAACTATGTCTCGTGTGGAAGTGTTTCTGCAGTAATGCCTTGGGGGCATCATGAAATCACCTCGCTGGGTATCTTCCGGTGAGTGAAGGGGAACTGTTCGGTTGTTACGGTTTATCGGAACAGAAATGCTGGTTCAGCGCTTACCGTGAGCCAACAGCTAAGGACACGTTGTGCTGTCTCATGCTTATAATCATCTTATAATAGAGGAACTCTTGCCATTTTACAGATGGGGAAAACAGAGGCTCGCAGACGTGAGATAACTTGCCCAAAGTAAGGGCAGCGTTGGAGCCCAGGTCTGCCTGATTCCAAGTGTGGGTTCTTGGTCATTGCTCTCCTACTCGTCTGTGACCGGTCCTGTGGGAATTTGAGACCTTTGTCAAATGGTGGTGTTGGCTTCACCCTCGAGGCTGGTGAAGAGTTTTATTTCCAGCAGCCAACAATCGGAATGGCAGTCAGGTAATTAACTTGTCTTCCCCGAAGGAGGTTTGTTCATGGGACAGTCTTCAAATGGGGCACGAAAAGGCACTTGGCAAATTGCAAAAGGAAATAACGCTTCAAAATGAAAAATTGGTGCACATTTATCAACTGTGGGTAACGATGGAGCAGGCACTATCCATTTGGGGCCATTGCTGAAATCAGTTACAAAGGGTCATATCGATGATGGAAATGGTTGCATTTCTTGATTCCAATCTTCTACCAAAGCAGAGATGATTTTCCAACCACTGTGTTACTCAGGCCTCACATGGGCTCCCTCTTTGTTGCATTTTATTTATTTATTTTCATTTGCTGTTTTAATAATGGTGAAACCCACCAGGGCATCCTAGCCAGCATTAGCAATGTGCAATGACAAGCTTTTAAAATGGTTTCTTTGAGATCGATCTGTGAACGGAAAGCCTTTTTTAACACCGAGAGAGGGATCATCAAAGAGCAGTTTGCATTTTCCCCAAATTAAATCTTGTGCTACTGGAGACAGGGCACGAGGCAGTCCTGGGGTTTGTGGTTACTAGGATTGTGACATAAAGTTGTGTCCCCGCGTAACAAAAGAAAAGTAAGTTTGAGACGTTTCGTGGTGACTGTTGTTCTTCCGTTTGATCTATCTGGTGTCACATGAACAAACGGAATAAATTATTCTCCTTTTCGTTCCCTCCCTCCTCCAAACAGGCCTTCCCACCCTGTGTGCTTGGCCTGAGTGTGAGGTCAGCAGATCCCAATCTGTGAAACTCCAGCACATCCAAATCTGCGGAAACTAACACAGAATCATAGATTGTTTTCGTGTTGAGGTGAAGCCATACGCCTCTCCTTAGTCTCATTAACAGAGCTGGGGAAGAGGGTCTTTAATGCACACTGTAATTAAAGGAAGTAAAAATTGGCTTCAGTCATGAAAAATGAAATTGACTTTTACCCCCTAGTAATTAAATTAAATACCAACCAACCCAGCAGTGGTTTTTTTTTTAAACAACAACACTCTTTTCGGGACTCTCCTCTTTCTGTAGCACACTGACTTCAGCCAGGGCTTAGGGACTGTCTGCTAATATGTGAGCCCTTCTGTAATTTTTGTTCCTTCCTACCTGGACGCAAAGAGGCTGACTGAGATTGCCGCACTTGATTGCGGCACCTTCCTCAAAATTTTCGATGATAGAGTTCGTCGCTGCTGTGAATTTCTGTACCAGATCTTGGCTGTTGAGTGTAAATAGTTTTGCCACAAGCTGCTGTGGTCAAAAGGCAATTGTACGGTATTAGGTCGACTTGCAAAAAATACATCTTGAAGATACATGTACATGGGGTGCCTGGGTGGCTCAGTCATTAAGCATCTGCCGTTGGCTCAGGTCATGATCCCAGGGTCCTGGGATCGAGCCCCTCATGGGCTCCCTGCTCAGCGGAGAACCTGCTTCTCCCTCTCCCACTCCCCCTGCTTGTGTTCCCTCTCTTGCTGTCTCTCTCTCTCTCTCTCTCTGTCAAATAAATAAATAAATAAATAAAATCTTTTAAAAAATACATGTGCATTAGTGTGTAAAGGGGATGGAAGAGATTAATTTGCAATTTTTTCAGTCTCCCCCTTGCCTTACGAAAGGAAGTGAGTTTTGCTTCAGGCATTGGGCCCTTGCTTTCTTTTCTTGAGCAGGATCTGAGAAATGAGAGGGGAGAGCAGCAAGGAATGATGTCATAGAGGCCCACAGGAGCTACATGATAAATCAACAGGCAATAAACAAGCAAAAATTGGGGGAAAGAGGAGAAGGAGAAAGGGTCAGAAGAACCATACAGGCTGGGTTTAGGAAATGTTTCAGAAGTGAGTTTGGGATCAGTCATTTTCCACGTGGAGGGTGATGGGAAGCAGAGGCAGATACAAAGCCTTTACAAAAATGTTTATGGTACATGAGTAATATTCTGTTTTATCAAGACTCGTGAGAATGAGTAAAGATCTGGATTCCTTTTGGTTATCTGTTTTATTGTACTGTTGTTATTATGTTTTGGAATCGATAGGGATACAGAGTGTCAGCCAAGATCACATGGGCCTCTGGCTACATCCAGATATTCATTCATTCATCATTTGGGTTTATTTAGCTGTTTTCTGTCTCTTTTGTGTGGAACATTCAAAGGTCTTGGGTTCTTAGACATGTAGTTTTTGGGTTTTTTGTTTTTTGTTCTTTTGGGAGGATCATATAACTTTAGGTGATACTCAGGCCTTCCACCACCTTCTGAACTCCCTCCTGTCCTACAGCTCATTTACCTTCTGAATCAGTGGGAATAGGGAGTAAACTGGGAAAATCTTTTTGGTTCAAACTCTCACTCTGGGAATGGCATGTGGAGATTTACTGGAACTGGAGTGAGATGCTGTCCAGAGGGTTGCATAGGATAGGGTCCTTTCCCCTGCCATGCTCCCCTGTTAGAATCCAGTTTCTGTTGGAGTCTACAGTGTCCACTTGATGATGGGGAAGCCCTTGACACATCTGGGCCAGGGTTGGACCGGATGACCTCCAAGATCTTGTTTCGCCTAAAAGTGTCGTGACTCTATAATGTAAAAGTTTTTTTTCACTTGCCGATATAATGATTTCCTGAGGTTAAAGGCAGGAATGGGTAGATGGTAGCTTGTTTAGCTCCTATCCGCTCTGTCTTCCAGCTCAGGTGTTGATGTGGGACAAGGAGGCATGTCTGATATCATTGTAGAGTCTGTTTTTGTATTTAAAGATCTTATAATGATTTGTGTTTCCACTGACATTTTATTTATATAGTCAGGATGGCAGATGTCTGGGGAAGTTTTGGACTTCCTTATCTATTGTTGTGAAATATAAGGATGTTTCTCCATTGGACAGATATTCAGGCATTCTCTTGACTCAACCGAATGCTGCATCATCATCATCACAGAGGAGGAAACAGGGCCACTCTGGCGGTTTGGACTACAGAACAAAAAATGGTTGATTGAAAAGGCCGACTGGGGAAACCTTGAGACCAACTTAAAGAGAAAACAAATAGTAAATTATCTTTATTCTAATGGAGCGAAGTCACATATCAAGCTTGACTATTATCATTTCGTAGTTTGTGGATCATCTCTGATTTGCCACTTTGGTCATTGACCATTCTAAAGTTCATTTCCTTCATTTGTAAAGACGAGGTAATGCTGCCTATTTAATAGGAAGATTATGTTAGCCAAATTGTTGAGTAAATGGCTTTACGTAGAACATTTATCACCATATCTTGGTACTTGGCGCATGGTCACCTGTGAGATTGTGGTGACAGCGCTGATGGCGATGATGCTGACAGCAGCGTGCACTACACCTGTTCTTCCAGCTGTGTCCTGGAAAACATCTGGGGGCAGTGGCAGAGGGTTTGGCACAGACTTGGGTTTGAATCCTGGACATGCCATGTAGCCATGGGATGGGTGTGCTTCTCCTCTTGTCTGCGCACCAGAGGATAACAGCAGAAGCCTCGTCACGGGGTTTGTGTGAGGATTAAGTGGGTTAACATAAAAGTCATAGCTGAGTGTTGGACACAGAAAAAGTACTCAGTAAATGGTGGCAACAATTGCTGGTATCATCGTCGTTGCCGCCGTCGTCCAGATGTAATGAGTGAGCATGCCCTGTCTTCCCATCCCTGTTGGAACATTGGAGGCTTTCTGGGTGGTTTGGTGTCTCCAGTGAGGGAGGGACTGGTGGTGGGTCAAGGGAAGGCTTAGCTGCACTCGATAGGTTCAACCTAGGATGGCCAGGCTGTCCTTGTGGGGGACAAATTCCAAAGGCACAGTTGGCCTCCCTTTTGGGTATCTTCTCTCTAAATTCAAAGTAATGTATGCTTCCAGTAAAATATTCAACAATATGGAATGGAAAAGCAAATGCCTGAAGCTTACTATTCTGTCCCCCACCGCCCAGTTACCACTGTCGGCTACGGAGTCTCCTGGCACACCTTTCTCCATGTGCGCACAGACTCATTTAATTTCATGTATTTATTTAAGTAAAATTTAAAAATCATTATTTTTATTATGTATTTTTTCAAGTGTTTGTCTAAATTCTAGTTAGCTAACATATAGTGTAATATTGGTTTCTTGTGTAGAATTTAGTGATTCGTCACTTATACACACGGCCGAGTGCTCTTTGGAAAAAGAGCCCTCCTTGGGGCGCCTGGGTGACTCAGTAGATTAAGCCTCTGACTCTGGATTTTGGCTCAGGTCATGATCTCAGGGGCATGAGATTGAGCCCCTCGTTGGCGGGGGCGGGGCTCACTCAGTGGGGAGTCGGCTTATCTCCCTCTGCCCCTCCCTCAGCTCTCTCTCTCTCAAATAAATAATCTTTTTTTTTTTTTTTAAGATTTTATGTATTTATTTGCTAGGGAGGGAGAGAATACAAGCAGGCAGAGCAGCAGGCAGAGGGAGAGGGAGAAGCAGTCTTCCCATGAAGCAGGGAGCCCGATGGTGGGGCCAATCCTGGGACCCGAGCTGAAGGCAGATGCTTAACTGACTGAGCCACCCAGGTGCCCCTCAAATAAATAATCTTAAAAAAAAAAAGTTCCCTCCTTAGTACCCATTTATCCATTTAACCCATCATCCATTCAGCCTATCCCCATCACTTCTCTCCATCAGCCCTTTGTTTGTTCTCCATCATTAAGAGTCTCTTATGGTTTGCTTCCCTCCGTCTCTCTCTCTCTTTTCTTCCCTTCCCATATGTTCATCTGTTTTTTTCTTAAATTCCACCTGTGAGTGAGATCACATGGTATCTGTCTTTCTCTGACGGACTTATTTCACTTGGCATCATACTTTCTAGCTCCATCCGTGGCATTGCAAATGGCAAGATTTCATTCTTTAATATAATAAAAATAATTATTTGGGGGGATCATACATATGTCCCTGCAACCTGCTTTCATCAGTCAGTCCCATATTCTGGACACCTGCCGGTACTTTAATAAAAGAAACTGGAATAAGGGGCTGGATGACACTCTTTCCTTTCTAGCTCTGGGGTTGGTGGGTCTGCATTTGTGCTAGGTGTTGGTGAGGTGACAGACAGTACAACTGAGCTTCTGTCCCGTGTGACGCATGTGGCGTGCTGGCAAGAGAATGTGCTGCTGAATAAATTGTACCCCCAGCCACTTGTCTAAACAAGGGACAGTGGCCACGTCTATGCAGAGCTTTCATGCTCTCAGGGAGTAATAGCTTTATTACTCAGTGCTCTTTTGTTGCTTGTACCTGCATGGAACATGGTGGATTACAGTTTTGCACTATGGCGTAGGTAGGACTTGGAGTCAGATCTTAGCTTTGCTACTTAATCCTTTTGTGACTTTCAGAAACTTCTGCATCTCTCCAAGCTTTTATCTCTTCTTCTGTGAAATGGGCTGTCAGAGGATCAGAGGATAAATGGAGATGATGTATGTGAAGAGGTCAGGGTCATTCCAGGGGTAAGGCCGGTGCTCAGGAAGGGGTAGGTAAGCATTACAGTCTGAGTAAACTAAAGAGGTTGGCAAATGATTTGCAATGACATGGGGAGCCCAGCCGATAAATTCTACTAAAGGAATGTTTGCTGAACACTCGCCAGGTGCCCAGCACTGTGCAGCACCAGAGTGGATGGCGAGTCGTTGAGGGTCATTTCTGCTCTCGAGGTCCTGACAGAGTCCTGGGGAAGAGAGGTGAGTGGCCGAGCCTAACGCGATCATCCACGTGATAGAACAAGGCCACGGAGGGACCAGGAGTGTGACCAGGGATTCAGGCGAGGGAGACATGTCTAATTCTCACTGGGGAGGTGACTCCTTCTCATCTCATTCCTTCTTCCTTGGCCCCCATTTCTTCCGGTTCCCCTAGTGGAGAAGTCAGAAGGTTAATTTTGGCCAACAGATGTGCTTTGTTTTTCATATGGTGTTCTGATTTTTTAATTGGTTGTCAGTACTTTCAAAAATAGGGTCTCTTTTATTTAAAAATCTGAAATTTTGCTTCTCTTGGAAGTGGGTCAATTGCAGCTGAGTGGCTGTTGTCCTTTCTCCGGGACACACACCATCTTGTTCCCCGGGCCTCTTCTGCCCACTGCTGTCGGGCATAGTACCTGTCTGTTCCTTGCCCCGGGAGCCCTTGCTCTCCGTGGCCCAGGGTCACCGCTCCGTGTGCCCTCGGTGGAGTGCCCTGCCCTCACCGCTTGGCAAGGACAGCCGCTGCCCTCCTTTACACGCCAGCACAGGCTGCGTGCCTTCTTGGAAGCTCGGCCTCACTGACTTGAGCAGTCCCTCCTGTGCCTTGTCATCACCAAGCACCCAAGATGAGGTTGGTAAGTGAGGTCTGTCGCGGGGGAGGGGAATCTTATAACCGAAAGTGTTTCGAATCTCGGGCAGATGGTGACACTGAAGCAGACTGACTTGCCTTTACATCCCCGACAGAGCCCCCACTTCGGCCTGTACCTCAGGGACACCACTGCCATGGCCCTGCTGGGCCCGCCCTTGCTCTCACCCAGAGCCAACACAGGAAGATCATCCTGATCTGTGTAATCACCTGAGTCCCACCGACCGCCCCCGCCCTGTCCTCTGTGCTCTGCTGGTGTCTGCCGAGCCCAGCACGCTGCCTGCCCCACCAGACGTGCTCGGGAAGTACTGACGGGCTAAAGGAAAAACTAAGAAGTTGGGTCTGATTGTTCACTCGGGAAATGACACTGCGTCATGGACCAACTTGACTTGGAAGCAGAAAGTTTCTGAATATTTATGTTCCTCCTGGAGGAGATGGGCTGGGTATCACGACCAATCCCTACCTTCTCCTCAAGAGGAAATTAGGAATTCGGAGGGAAATTTGCACCCCCGAATCAATATATGGCAAAATTTCAGCTCTATAACCTTAAAACCCAAGCAATTAGCTTTGTTTGAAAAGGTCAGCCATGGTTGTGCTCTTCTCCTCTGACAAGTTGAACTGTCCAACTGAACTCAGTTTAAACTAGAAACATCTCTGGCAGAGTTAATCAGAGCCTTGTCAATGCTGTCCTCCTGTGGGGGGCAGGTGAGCTCCGGGATGCCATGTGGCCCCGGGGCGGGGCAGCTAGTTTTCTTTTGCCATTGAATGTAGTGGGGGGGGGGGTTCCTGCCACCTCCTGTCCACGAACCCACCAGCACTATGAACCCACCAGCACAAGGAGCTTCTGTCTTCTTCTGAGTGTCTTCTCTGGACCAGACACTGAAGATCCCTTGATAGGAATTTCCCCCAAACTCTCCATCACCTGTGAGATTAATATCACTAAGACTCATTCCAGGCAGAGGAAACAGGCTCAGAGAAGTGAAGCCACTTACCCAAAGTGGCACAGTAAGATAAGATGGCATCTTTTCCTGATAAAACCCGGGATGTCTCATTCCTCTACCCATAATGCCTCAAATTCCGGGATGAGGGAGATGGGCCATTTGTCATGAGACGATCACGTTTCTCCTCACCTCCCTGTGTCACACCCTTGCTTGCCTGTTGGACAGGCAGTGGTGTTTTCAATTTCAGAGGTTCCCAGTTGGTCTGCGAGGAAGCCGTGGGCCGGGCGGGTGGACTGGGGGGTCGGGGGCTAGGAAAGAAGAGCGGGGTATGGATGGAAAAAGAAACCTGTCTGAATGACCTTCACTTTCCTCACCTCCTCCTGACACCCATCTTCTTCCTTTGACACTTGTCCCTTCATTTTTAGCAGTCCCAATGTAGCCGGTCTGGGCCAATGACACCTTTACAGGGGCTTGAGAGCATTGAGAGGGTGGGAATGGAAAGCACTTTTGTGGGCGTTGCTGTAGGGAGGTTCTGTATCAATATTAAAACTCTGTCTTGTGTGATTGACAGGAGAGACAACAGATCATGGGGGAAAGAACATGGATTTTGAAACCAACTGGGACCCAAGTTCAGATGTCAGCTTCTCCATGTACAAGCTGAGTGACTTTGGACAAATTACATAACCTCCCTGAGTCTAAGTGTCTTTGTCCAGAGAAAGATCTTTATTTTCCTTGCAAGGTTGTTGTGAAGATAGAGGCATTTTGGAAGCCTCTAAAATATTGATTTAGCTCATAAGGGTGACTGTTATACAAAAATTAATAATGCAGCTGGCGCCTGCTGTTATGGGACATGTAGTCTGGGGGGAGACAAACCAGAAAGAGACAATTATAATGAGGTGTGCTAAGCACTGTTATGGGAGAGATATTGCAGGCTATGTGAACACAGAGAAGGGGTCCCTAACCCTAGCTTGGGGTGTGAGGCACCAGGGAAGAATCAGAAGGACCTAGGGTGACACGGGCAATGGGGAGATCCAGAAGCCGGTGGTCAAGAAATGATAAATAATGGGGCACCTGGGTGGTTCAGTTAGTTCAGTATCTGACACTTGGTTTCAGCTCAGGTCGAGACCTCAGAGTCGTAGGATCGAGCCCCGGGTCGGCCTCCACGCTGGGTCGGGAGTCTGCTTGAGATTCTCTCCCCCTGCTCTCTCTCTTTCTCTCAGATAAATATTATTATCATCATCATGAAGCTCCTGTTACTTTAGTGCACATCTCCGCTTGTGTAGCTTTTAAGTGTCTCAAGCAGAACACGCCCAACACTGGCTTCTCGGCCCCCTGCTTAGGTCGCCCCATCTCCGTAAATGGCAGCTCCACGTTCCCATCGCTCAGGTGGGAAATCGTAGGGTCACCCTTGACTCCTCGTTTTCCCTACTTCCCTTCAGTCCCTCCGTGAGTCCTGTCACCGACATCTCCCAAAGGAGCCTGTTCCTTCCACCTCTGCTGCTACTCCCTACACCAGGATGCCAGCCTTTCTCTCGAAATCAGCTCCGGCCCCCATCCTGCTCGGTCTGCCCACCAGCCAAGGTCATGTTTCTCTGGCTCAAGTTAGATGGTGTCAGCTCCGACCTCTCTAGAGGCCGACTGTCTCCAGAGTCAACGCCAGCTCTCCCCCACTGTGGTCTCCCGGCTGTACCACGGACCACATCTCTGCCACCACCAGCCCCCGGTGTGGCCACCCTGGCCTCCTTGCTGCTGCTCAAACATGGGGCTCAGACACCTGTTCTTTGTGTCATGGGTCTTGCCGTCTGGCACAGTTTTCCTTCCCAGCAAACAGGGCTCACTCTCTTATTTGATTCCAGCTTTTCCTCAACTGCCCACAGTCCAAAGACGCTCCTGGACCTTTAGGACCTGTGTCAAGCAGCCCCTCCCTTCTCACTCCTGACCCGCTTCGTCACGGGCCGCGGACCGGCACCTGACATTTCAGGCCTTTGCTCTTCATCTGTCTTTCCGGTCACGGTGTAAACTCCGCAGGAGCCGAGGATTTGCCAGTTCTCTTGTGCTGTCCCGTTAGTACGTGGAACAGCGCCTGGCACACGCTGGGGGCGTCGGGAGCGCGCGGGAGAGGAGCCTGGGAATGAGCCCCGTCGCTCCGGTCGCCCCAAAGGACCATGGATTTGCCACATTCCGGCCAGGTCAGCTCGGGAATGGGCCTCCCAGGTCAGTCCTGTGGGCCCTGCAGAACCAGCCAGCGCTCGGCCACAGCTGCAGAAGGGCTCCAGAGGAGGGTCCTGGCCTTCAGGGAGAAGCGCAGGGCAGAGAGGGTGGCGGGCCTGCTGGGTTCGGGACCTCTGCGGACCCATAGGGAGCTTTCTGTTTCCACCTTCCACCTTCCACCTGAAGCCCCAGGCGTCTTCATCAGGATGAGGGCCCTGATGTCCTCTGACTGACTCCCTTTCTCCAGAACCCTTCTCCAACCTTGTTCTGGCCATGAAGAGCCCCTCTGTGGCAGAGAAAGTGGAATCCTTTCTCCGGGATGTCGTCCTACACCTCACGGTGGGGGTTTCTGTGGGTTTCTCCCCCGTAGGACTTGAAGTTCAGTGTGTCTGGGCACAATGCAGAGGGTGACGCCTGCACCCGGGGGAGCAGACGAGATGCGCTGAGATGGTACTTGGAAGAGATTAATCACAATAGTGACTTCCTGTCATGGGCACCGGCCCGACAGACCCTGATTTATGGCTGGAAAGGCCGGGGGCCGGGCTTGAGGGGTAGAGAGCAGCACGCCGTGTCCCAGATGGGCAGCCCAGGCTTACACGGCAGGATGGTTGTGGACGGGTTCCTCGTGATTTTCGCCTAAAATAAAATTGAATAACACAGTCAGAAAGTTACCCTCTTTTCCACTCTGTTTTAATGATTCTGATTATAGGAGGAAACAAAAAATCTTGTTTGGTGCTTGAACGCTGGCCAGCCTCCCTTTTTGATCGAGGAGACAGCTCGTGGCAAACTGAGACCATTCCATGGGAAGCAGCCTCTGGCGGGGTCTGGAAGGGACACTTGTTTTCATCGTGTTTATTTTAAATGTTGCTTTTTCGTGATCGTAAGTGATGCTGGCTTCTGTGGGTCGTAGTGGTATAAAAGTTTAATGACCATAAATTTATTTCAGTGAGACTCTGGGTTGGCTCTAAGAAGACTAAGCGAGCATAAGAGACAGGTGGGATGTGAGTCCATGAAGACCTCAGTGCTTGGAGCTCAAAGGTCTGAGGCAGGGGAGCGTGGTGCAGCCCGTCTTACTGCGGCGACAGTGGACTGTCGGCCAAGCCGCCCCCTCGTGCTTGCAGTATGCCCCTATCCGGGGACCCTCTGGCTCTTGCCGCTGTTTCCAGCTCACACTCACTTTCCAGTGACTTTGAATTGGGTCCACCAGCTGGTTCTCTGCCAACGATCAGACCCCACAAACCTGCCCCCTGCCCCGTGTCCTTGGGAAACGGCAGCCACCCGATGATTCATGTCTACGTGGCCCTTCTGTCATCATTCAGGGGCTCATTAAAACACAGCTGGAGTGGCCGTAAACGTGGCATACGGGGCTGCCCTTTCTCAGAACCGTCATCTGAAGTCAGAACATGTTTCTGGTAATGTCACCGAGTGCGAGTTCCTGTTTCCTTCTATCCCTCCCTCACACTTTTGCACATTCGAGAACCGTCTGGGTAATGTATGACCCCCAGGAGGAGGAAATCCAACGTGACAGGACTCGAGGACCTGTTTGGGCCTCTGAATACCACTGAGATGCTGAACAATGACGGTGCTCAGAGGAGCCCAGTGGTTCTTTTGAGCTAAGGAGTTGCGCAGGATGTGGGTAGGGGATGCGGCCCTGCAGCTCTGCAGGGGCTAGGGTGGGAGTGGGGTGGGTCAGGTGACGTCTCTGGGGGTGCCTCTAGTGTCCTCCTGCGGGCCTGCTGACCGAACCGGTGAGTTCTCTGAGCCCAGGGCTGTTGGCAGTACCAGAAGGCATGTGGGGTCAGGTTGGTTTAGCAAAATGAGGGATTTTGCCGATGGCATTTTAGTAGCGGTCATTTCCCGGCCGCTCTGCGGGCTGTGTGCCTCACAGATTTTCTGCGTTCATTTCTCATGGCATTTCTGTGCAGTGACCAGTAGGTATTATTGTTCCTTTTTTTTTTTTTTTTTTCTGATTTAGAAACTGAGGCCCAGAGAGGCTAAGTCAGTCTCCACAGAAGCTCTGGACCCATGGTGGTCTGAGCCCAAGGGACTTATTTCCAGTCTCTGGGCTTATGTCCCTTGAGGGAAGGTACAGATATTTTAGTTTCTTAAACTTCTTAAAAAAATTATTTATTTGAGAGAGAGAGAGATAACACGTCACAGAGGGAGAGGGAGAGGGAAAAGCAGACTCCCCACCGAGCAGGGAGCCCAACGCGGGGCTCTGTCCCAGGACCCCGAGATCACAACCTGAGCTGAAGGCGGACGCTTAGCTGACTGAGTCACCCAGGTACCCCCCATACTTTAGTGTTTTTTTTTTTAATTATTTTAAGTTTCTGAAACGTAGTGTCCCAGCTCTGCTACCTTGTAGCGCAGTCCGGTCTCTCCGCCCGAATCAGATGGAACCTCCAAAGGGGATGAATCAGGAGTCAGTGGAAAGGATCCTTTGCAAAGGCGAGCCTGGGATTAATCACGGGAACAGTGGGCGTGAGGGAGGTGGCCGTGGGCAGTGAGAACAGGAGGCCATTCATGCCTGTAAGCCTCCAGGGGCAAGGGGGAGAGTGTGTCCTGGAACCCAGGGAGACCCGAGGCTACAGTAGGGGACCACTCACTAGGAGCTGTGGCCTTGGGGAGAGGATGCAGTCAGTGTCAGGCCGCATCTCAGCTTGGGGAGCAGAGGAGTTAGGCTGACCCCTCTTGCCCTCCACTCTCTGACCTTTGACCCAGTGCTGCCCCTTGGCCAAACCCAAGTTACAGCCAGAGGGCAAGGGAGCCTGGCTGATGCAGCTCATACAAGATGTTCAGGACAGAAAGCAGAGTAGAGAGTGGTGGGGACTCTAGAAGGGTGCAGGAAGCGTATTCAGCGCAGAAACCTTGACTTCTCGGAGCCGGTGCCCTGTGTCAGGTATCCACTGCTGTGTGACAAATCACTATGTCCTTGAAGAGCAGGGTGGAGTCCCCTACTCCCAGCCATTTGGGCTTCCTTTCCATTGCTGCGGGTGCCAGGCTCCCTCTGGCCACAGGACTCAGGGGCATTAGGTAGCACCGATCTCTGCCAGATTCCCAGTGATCCCCGCCCCCATCCATTTGGTCACATTAACTTTCCCTAATGCTGAAATTCTCATCTCCTTTGTCAACCTTCCCTGACCTCCCTGACCAAGCTGTTCGCTTTATTGTATCTTTTCTGTCTCCTCCTCCGTGGTCAGGGTCACAGCTCTGAGTTTGCACTTAGCTGTGAGATTACTTGTTTCATGTCTGTTTGCTCGGCTACAAGCGTCTGCTCACGCTTGCCCCCATTTCGCTTCCTAGACGCCGACTATTCCTGCAATACAGTGGGTGCTCCGTGAGCATCTGTGGAGTGAATATGAGTGAATTGTTCTGTGATGTTTTCACTCGTGATTATTTTACCGAGTGTCTAATAACAGCTGTGCCAAAATTCTAGGAAGAGAAAGGTGCCTGGGATCCAGTCTCCTGTAGTAGAGAAATCTGTTTAACTTCCTAAATTGAGCATTTCCCTCCTATTTTTTTGAGCACACTAGAACTTTTTAACACCATGGCACAGCTATTAAACGTTGAAAGGTGTTAGCGAGGGTGTTCTGCAAGGGACAAATTTAGGAGTTTCTGTATTATCATTTCCATGGGGGCTTGGATGGCCTGCCATCCATCCGTTCATTCATCCGTCCATCCAGCCATCCAGCATCACCGCCAACAAGAGCATCATGACGCCTCTGACGGCTGTGGTAGTTGGGGCTCAGGGCAGAAACGATCTGTGTTTTGAGGAAAGCTCTGTGGGCAATTCCCAAGGATTACACTGCTCCAGTCAGAGCCATCTGCCGATGTCCTGTCTTCATCAAGAGAACCTGGTGGGGTTTCTAGAGGTAAAAGCCCATGAAATCCTAGGGTTCCCCCAATGGTTCCCCCAGTGGTTCCCCCCCACCTGCTACGCCATTCTTAGCTTCCAGCAATTCACCCAGACGACCGCCTGACTGTTCTGTTGCAGGTCTCTGGCTTCTGTTCTAGGTGAGGTCTTGGCCATGTTCCTTTGAAGTCTCCCTCTTCAGATTTCAAGGTGGCTTTGTCCTGCGGCCTCACTTCTCTCTTGGCTCCCAGACCAGACATCGCTTTTCAGTTTGTTGAGCTGTTTCTTTTTTTTTTTTTTTAAGATTATTTATTTATTTGACAGAGAGAGATCACAAGCAGGCAGAGAGGCAGGCAGAGATAGAGGAGGAAGCAGGCTCCCTGCCAGGCAAGGAGCCCGATGTGGGACTCGATCCCAGGACGCTGGGATCATGACTTGAGCCGAAGGCAGCCACTTAACCAGCTGAGCCACCCAGGCGTCCCGAGCCTTGGACTCTTTAAAGGCTGTGACGTGAGCAAGACACGTGGGTCATTGGGTCCTCAAGATTGGCTTGGTGTCACCTTTATGCATATCGATGATCACGTGCCCGTAAAGATCGTGTTTCACTTTAACTGGAACCCGAGCGTGACGTTGGCACCTTCGCCCTTCTATGTTTTCGTTAAAATTCTTGCGGCCGTAACACGGATGGACCTGGAGGGTATCATGCGAGTGGGATAAGTCAGTCAGAGAAAGACAAACACCGTATGATCTCCCTCCGATGTGCCGATGAAGAAACAAAACACATGAAGAAAAAAGAGACAAATAAAACAACAGACTCCTAAACACGGAGCAACGAAACCAGTGGTTGCCAGAGGGGAGGTGGGTGGAGGGATGGGGGGAGAGATAAAGGGGACCAGGAGTACATTTTGGGGGGATGAGTGTGGAGAAATGCCTAGAATTGTTGGATCTCGAACGCTGGAAACGAATGTAACACTGTGTTAATTCTACTTGAATAAAAAACAAAGTGGGGAGAGGTAATTCTGTTCTTTTTTAAAGTGAGACTAAATTTTCTTTTATACGAGTCCACTATATCTTATTTAAGTACAGGAAATTAAATGCCGAAGGCAGTCAGACCTTGCAGGAACCGGAACTGAGAGGTGGAGGATCATCGGGAGCTCTGGCAGCCACTCTGGGCCTCTTATTCTCTCTGATTTCTCTGCATATTGGCCTGACTCATTTATGCGTCTGACCAGCTCGCTCGGTTACTCTGGGAACACGACACGAGAAGGCTCTTCTACAGTTTGCAAGTTTACACGGCCTCACGCCGAGCCTCCCGCAGTGACATTCCTGGCTGTGTCTGAATGCCAGTCCCAGACTCCTGCTGGAGAGAACCTGACAGCAAGAGGGAGAAGAAGAGGACCTGTGGGTGGGGGGCTCTTCAGAGAAGAGGGGTGAAAGGCCCCCTGAAAGACCCTCCTGCCATGTGAGTACCTCATTTCTAGTTTTATCCCCTTTGCAGAGAAGAGGAAACTAAGACCCGGCTTACTTTGCCAAGGGATCCACACCTCGTCCTTCTTCTTGAATGAAGATCATTGTGAGGAGATAATTTTATTTTGGGTGAAAATTGGTACTATTTATGTTGCAGCTATTTTTAAGGAAGGGGTTTATCTTTTAACTGGGGTGCATTGTTTAGCAAATTCTTTTTACTTTGTAATTTGTCAAAAGGAGACACACTTCCTCAAAATAAAGTGAAAGTCAACGAGAGTAACATTTTAGTAGGAAATAGAATGATTCCCCAAATAATCCAGGACAGTTATGTAATCACAAAGTGCTCTGGTATTTTTGCATTAAGAAAAATTCAAGAAGTGAACAAGAAGAGGATAAAAGTTCTTCACAAAAATCAGAGCCTTGCCGTTAGCCAAAAGGTTGAGGTAAGGAATTTTATAAGGAATAAACTCCCTAAAGACAAACCCAGACTTGAGTCAGCCGTGGAACTGGGCTGTAGGGAGAGGGAAGGAATTCCAGGAGCTGTGGTGGGGTCAGTGGGGCCAGGCTTGTGGACACTGCTGTGGGGGAGTGTGAGAGCCATTGGACGCCTGGCTTCTCCCGCTGATGGCTGTGCAGACAGCATGTTGTGCGAGTGGGCGTGTGTGCATGGGCACATGCGTGTGTGCATGTGTGCATGTACAGGGCTCCCTCACATTCACTCTGGAAATCTAGGGGAAGGAGAAAAAAGATCTTTCTTTATGTATTTCCTTATTATTTCTCTTTAATTTATTTAATTTATTAATATTCCCTTATTATTCCTCTGTACCTCTGATCTGACTTTTCTTATCATTTTCTAGTTTTCTCCCTCTTGTTATGTCAATCTGCTAGTTTTTTTCGCTGGAGTAGCATTGGATTTTCCAAACCTGAGACTGTTTCCATGTTTGAGGCTAGGCCGTATTTTCATTTTTTTTTTAAATTTGAAGGGAATTACCAAGGAGATGGTTGTGTTAAGACAGTGTGAGACAGGAAGGGTTTCAATGCCTGAGCCCTCTCTGCCTTCGGCCATCCGTCTGGGAGGGTCTCAGTGGTCCTGTGCTCCCTAGTTGGTGCAGTTCTACAAAGAAGTGTTGCTTGTGGTCTTCTGGCCTGATAGTAACTTCTACCAGGTGACCCTTCCAGCAAGTGGGAAAGGGTGACGTACTTTCCCTGGGGCAGATGGGACCAAGGGAAAAATCCATGGAAAGAATGGCTTATCTGCTGGTGACTCAGGAGCTCCCAGCAGTAGAATTTATGGGAGCTTGGTCCATGTGGGGTCTGTGTTGCAGGACATCTTTGGTCAAAGCCACTGCTGGCCCTGTGGCTTCCTTCCTGGCCTTGACACCACCCTCCAGACTCTGCCCCCAGCTGCACCCCGGTGCAGTCGGCCTGTAGAGGGGGGAGGCCTCACAAGCTAAACTTGAATATACAGGGACCCACAGCCTCCCTGGATGAGACTGGGAGCGTCTCCTCACCGACAGCGTGCCAGTGTCCACATGGTTCTGCCAGGGACCTGGTCCCGGAGCAAATGAGACCCAATTGCTGGTGACGATGGAACCAGATCAGGCGGCTTCTGTGGGAGCACCAGCTCCTGGAGAGACTTGAAAAGGCACCATTCTTGCTAAAGGCCCCTTTGGGAATGTCGGCAAAAAGGCTAGCTCCTAGTCATCCTGTGAACTTTGAAGATTTTCCTTCTTTTAACAAAAATGAGCAGTTAAAGTAAATGTCTCCGGCTCAGACAAAAATCTTGTTTTCAAAGTTTAAACGATTTGGTTCTTTCTCTCCTTCACCTTCCACTAAGCTCTGAACCTAGTTCTAAGAAAGAGGAGACAAGAAATTTGCCATTGGTTAGCCTTAGTTAGGAACTACCCAGCAAACCTTTTAAAAGTATTGATGCAAATAATGGACAGAAGAAGGATCAACATCACAGGACACTGTACTTTGCTGCCACTTTAATGTTTTCCTCTTGAGTACATTTTTATTACCTAAATTATTGTTCTGTGCCCCTTTTCCATAAATACAGCTACCGTAATGATTTGGTCTCTAAGGAGCACACACTGACAGCGCATTTTGCCTCGCTGTCTGATTCAGCGCGCCGTACAACGCAGACCTCACCTTAAAAGAACCTTTTTTTTTAATTCGTGCTTTGAAGGCCATTAAAATTATACAACTTATAAATACATAAGAAAGTGCAATCTACTAACCTAACAAGGACCCCTGACTTTTTTCACGTGAATACCATCAATTTCAGTCCTGACTGGACTGTCAGTGGACAAACACCTAGGAAAAGGTTGAAAACTGGTAGCACTTTGTATGTATTTCTTTTTTTTTTTAAGCTTTTATTCATTTATTAGTTAGAGAGAGAGCACAAGCACAGGCAGACAGAGAGGCAGGCAGAGGCAGAGGGAGAAACAGGCTTCCTGCCGAGCAAGGAGCCCGATGTGGGACTCGATCCCAGGACGCTGGGATCATGACCTGAGCCAAAGGCAGCTGCTTTACCAACTGAGCCACCCTATGATGTCAGAAAGCTTATTTTCATCAACATCCTAAAAATCCGATGAGACTTCCGTTTTGCGCAGGCAGATAGGCTTGTCCTCGGTCAGTGTGTGGAGATCTACACATGCAAACGTGTGGGAAGAGTGAACTCACCAGCTGATGACGGGTAGGTAGGATGGCCTTCGTGTACCTGGCTGGAGAAGACCAGTGTCTGTCCAATTGCCTGTTGTTTTTTTCTCCTATGAGAAGGGAAAATCCTTACCTATTGGTGCCAAGGGTTTTGGTCTCATTTTTGTATTTTTCTGTATGTGTCCACCAGACAAGTACCTACTTTACTGTTGACTTTGGAATTACCCCCTGTGGGTAGTTATTTGGATCAGCGTCATCTCTCAATCGATGTGGACTCTAGAAATGCTCTTCACTCTTTGATGTAGTTTTAGTATCAACTTCGATATCGAAGGGAACTATTTTCTAAGGTAGTGGAAAATGCATTTGTAGAAAACTATGGACCCACACCTCCTTCTGTTAGCAGAGATGGGCTGGTCATTACCTACAGCCCCCACATTTCGGTGGCTCAACCCAATGGAAGTGGGTTTTTTTCTCCCACTGGCCTCACATCTCTAGTGGGTTGCTGGGGCCCCAAGCTGATACCATACTATGTGGAATATGTGGCTTCCCCTGTTGGCCAGAGAGGGGGAAAAATACTGGAGGACTGAGTCTGAACCTTTCACAGCCTCAGCCAGAAATGACACCCATCACTTCTGCTTACATGTTGCTACCCCTAAGTGGTTATATGGCCATTTGCCAGCGAGCTGGGAGACATAAGGGAGTAAATAGGAGGAAAATAAAAACATAAGGGAGAAACTTGCCTTTGGATCCAAATCTGATTATGAGTTGTGGTATCCAGAGAAGCTCATGCTCATTCTTAGGTCTTTAGTGTGGGGCAGCGGCGGGGAGGTCATCTTCAGAGATTCACAGTGATCATGCTGATTAAGAGCCAGACATGGACCCTGGAGCTTGGAATTTCCCATCTCCAGGCTTTATTTAATTCTGAAAAATTACAATGAGGAAATTGTCCAAGCCTTGCTGGTCTTTCTAGTGAAGCGTGCTCTATCAGTTAGACCTAAACACAAGAGTTATTACTTAGCGAAAAAGAAACATCCAGGGGTAGGACGGGCTCCCTGACTGAAGCTGTTTTAGCAGAAACTGGACTTTTCCTGCTCTTGGCTTTCCTCAGCCTACTGGCTTCATTCTGCCCCCCAAGGTGTCAGGATATCGCCAGTGACTACGGCTTCGTGTCTGCTCACATTAAAGTCCAGGGGGAAAGAATAAGTAAGAACCCATGGTTCTTGAAAACCTCCTGAGATTCATGCTCTTGGGACTGACATGGGCTGTGTGCCCTCTGAACCACTGGCTAGGGGCACCTGATGCACTGATTGGGTAGGGCAAGGTCACATGCTCTACCCTGAGTCTACTCACTGAGCCTGGGGACAGGGGCCTGGGGCCCACTGTTATCAGAAAGGGAGGGTTCCAGTTAGGGAGGGGCATAAGAAATACCACTGCGGATGGATTTCCCAGGCCTTCTCACTTACCCAAAGAAGGGTCCAGCCTCCTGCTCTAGAAGAATCCTGCACGCCCTGAGACCCGCCTTGAAGCCTGTCGGCTCTTCCATTCCATGCCAGCAGTTGGAGTCTACTTAGTGTGTGTGCGCTGATGTCTTCCATGAGCCAGGCTCTTCCCCAGGACTCGGACTCTGCCTTCATGCAGTGTATAATCTAGTTGTGAAATTATAGATGACTTCACCATCCGCGGAGGGAAGGATGGGCTGAATTGGTTGTCATGGAAACTCTCAAACACGCACTATGTGAGTGGTTCTTTTTTTTTTTTCAAGGTTAGGGATTAAACAAGAGGGGAATTGTTCACCTCTGCTACCTCCTGTCTTCCCACTAAATGATCTATATACTGCTTGATCAAAGAAATTCGAAACCACGCAACCCTCTCCTCCCACGCCTTATTTCCTGCCGAAACTGGCTCTTCTTACATTTGGTTCGTGATGATTAAAAGCCAGAAAAACCACCTGAAAGCTTGTGTGTGTGTGTGGGGGGGGCTATTTAGCTGGGTCTAGCCCGAGTCCAGGTAAATACAGTATGTATTTTGGCGAATGCAGCATATTTTATTATTTAAGTATACCCTACATAAATACCTTTCAGATGAAGAATGCCGATATGCATAATGGTTTTGTCTTCAGTTTTTGCTCATTACAAATAGAGCTTAATTATCTAGGAAATAATGTGAAATTTCTATGATTCGCTCTCACATTTGCTGTTGTAAAGGCTTCTGGGCTTAATCAAATCTGGCTTTCTTATTCTTTGCAGGCATACCCGAGCGATTAAACTTGCCAGCCTGCCCGCCCTGTAGGCAAGCCCATCATCTGTTGTCACTGTCATACCTAGTGTTGGCCTGCCGGATGGGAGCCCTCCTGGTACAGACCTTTCAGAGGTCAATTTACCAAATTGCCACAAAATCCTCCTTCCATGAATTCTCCTATGCTAAGGAACCAGGGGATTGAATCATGTTCATCGAATCCCATGAAAAACTGGAAGTGACCTAAATGTTCGATGCCAAGGGCAGTTACCACAGCAGCAGTCGTCTTCGTGACTGCATATGGAGTGTTCATTAGGAGCTGGCACAGGGTTCAAGTCATTACATATGTCACCCCACTTCGTCCTTCCAATCACCAGGGGAAGAAACTGGAATTCAGAGGCTCAAAGAACTTGCCAAGGATTCAAACTCAGGTCTGTCTCGCTTACAAACTTTTGCTGTAAGCCAGATGGTGGCAGATTTTTTTTTTTCTTCTGTAAAGGATAAGATAGAAAGTTTTGGGTTTTGTGGACCATGTGATCTGTTGCAACTCATCATTTTGGGTGTCACAGGTCAAAAGCAGCTGTAGGCGACACATACATGAATGAGCATGTTTGTGCCCCAGCTGGACTCCTTTACAGAGAGAGTGGACCAGCCGTGGTCCGTGGACCGCTGTTCGCATTTCTTTACTTACTATTGTGAAACGCCTTTTCATGTCTTTTGTTCATTCTTTTTCAGATGCGGTATTTGCCCATCCCTTACCCATTTGTGAGTGGTTTGTTTGTAGTAAGGGATTCGTGCTCCAGCACATACCCTTCCGTGGATATGGGTTGTCTTTCGATCTTGTTCACTGTTTCTCATTTTTTGACATGTGTCTACAATTTTTGCCTCGACAAGTCTACCAGATGCCCGTATGTGGTCATGCTTGGTATCGCACTTAGACAGCCCTTCCCCAGTCCGGGTGATGGCTGCCACCGTGGAGTGCGTGGGCAGGTGCTTGGGTTTGCTTTCCAGTTAGGACCATCCCCCAGCTGCTAGCGGCGTGACCGTGGGTAGGTTACCTAAACCTTCCCGAGGCTCCACTTCCTTACGGGTGAAATGGGATGGACGCCGTACTTACGCCCAGAGCTCCCGTGTAAAGGAAACGGGAGTGTGCATGTAAAGATTCGCTGTGGTATCTAAAGCTCCCAGCAAATGCTGGATTCCAACGTAGCTGACATGATCATTCCTCTTTTCTCTTGGCTTATGCTTTATTCCCTAGAAGTTTGGAAACTTATTTCAGTGGATGGGGATGAGGTTGGTTTCTGCCTTAAAAAAAGAGCAGTAATTTCTGCAGTGAGAGGAGTGGCCAGATCCGTGTGTATTCCCCAGAGGCATCGTGACAAGTCAGGAGCAGGGGGGTGGCTGAGTATGGGGGGCAGCTGACTTACACCATCCCTGGGAAAAGTATCCTCCAGTTTGCCTGGTGTGCTGGGGATAGGAGGCCGCCAGCGACGGAGGTGTGCTGGGATGAGGGAGAGAGGCTGGGAATCTGCTTGCGACGTGAAAAGGTGGGGGAGCAGGTGAAGCCTGCCCAAAGGTTTGTCATGGGGTAGGAGTTTGGGACGCGTCCCGTTGCCTACCTTCCTTTCCTCAAGGCCCCAGGCTGACTGCTCTCTGGGGCAGAAGCTGTCGCCTGTCTATCCCCCCAGAGCAGAGATTGGCAGCAGGTCCTCAGGGCCCCAGAATGGAGCGTCTGTGCCACGTCTGCACACACAGAGGGCGAGATCCGGGGCCGGCTTCACGGGCAGACAGTCTCCCAGGCGTCCGTGCCCACGAGGGTCTCACGCTTGTTTCAAGGCTCTGCGGTCGCCGTGTTGAAACTCTTGATAACTTTTCAAACTAGAGTTCCCAACGTTTTCATTCTGCCCTGGACTGGCGTATTATGGGGCAGGTCCCAGCGAGGCAGGTCCGTGTCTCACCGGGGTGGGGACTGCGGTGTTCTCCTCTTCACCGTCTGTTCGTTGTGGGAGTTCGGACGGGTCACTAAGTTCTGAGAGCCCCCACTTCCTTCCTCAGGACACAGATGGTCACGCCGCTGCCCCGGACTCTCTAGAAGGGTTAGGTGGCGTGAGCCCCGTGGGGCCTTAGCACGTGGCTCCGCACATTGTGGACACACGAAACATTGCAGCCGTTACTATTAATATTAATTATTTGTCAGGGGCCCTTGAAAAATGTGGTAGCGGATTAGTTTAGGCCTTAGTGGAGTTGGGTCTTACGTGGAGTTAGAGCCTGGTGTCAGAGCAGAAGGTAAAATTAACACGGAGCAAAAATGACCCCTGACAACATCACCTTGGGGTTTGCCGGAGACAAGTGTGGCCCAACCTGTCTGTCGTGGCCGGTTCCTCCTCGTGTAGGTGCACGGACCGCCGCTTCTTTGAGTACCAGACCAGCCCGTTCCCCTGTGTTCAGCTGTGTTTTAGGGGAAAGAAAGGGTTGGGGGTCGGGATAGAAGGGAGGAGGGGGAAGCATCTTGTCGAAGTGGCCCACCTTCCTCGCAGGCATCAGGTTATTCCTGGGATTCTGGGTTCCTGGTTTTGTTTGTGTTTTCTTTTTGCTTTTGCTTAATTAAAATTTTTTTTTAAAGTTTTATTTTATTTATTTGACAGAGAGAGAGAGAGATCACAAGTAGGCAGAGAGGCAGGCGGAGGGGAGGGGGAAGCAGGCTTCCTGCTGAGCAGAAAGCTACTTTTGCTTAATTTTTAAAACATTAAAATGTTTAATATCTTTTGTAACTGCAAACTTAAGACCTACTTGTTCTCATTTTAGGCCCAAGCCCACTTCCTAGAAGTTACTGCTTACAACAGTTTGACACGTGTCCTTGAATGACTTTCTCCACACGCATAGAAACCCACACGTACTGATTAAATTCCTTTTAAAAATGAGAACTATCGCACAGCTTTTTTTCCTTATCAATGTAGCACAGCCATCTTTCCACGTAGGTATCTATCATTGTACCTCATTCTTTTAAGTGCTACATAAAATTCTGTGCATTCTCCAATTTATTCACTCATCCCTTATTGATGTGCATTTAAGATGTTGCCTCTTATAAAAAAGAAAAATAGGGCTTTAATAACTGACCATGTAATATATATCTTTTTATTGATTTTTCGTATCTTTCTCATCCTTCTGTATAAACGAAAAATTTTACCTTCTTACGATCATCCAAGGCCCAACAATAGGTCTGATATTTGTTTGTTATAGTAGTTGATGCTCCAGATGCCTTTTTTTCCCTCTCTTTTTGCCAGTTAATCCAGCAAAATGTAGAGTTTATTCCTTAAGTGGAGTGGGCATTCTGTGAAACGTTCCGTTGCTTAATTACCTCGGATCACTTGTCATAGTCCTAATAAAAATGTACACCCAGTGCTGTGAATGCTTAATCACATTAGCTTCGAGGGGAGTAAACGGTCGAGAGAGAAAAACGAGGGGATGGTAAATGTGGGGTCTTGTTTAGAATTCAAAAGGCTTTCCCCATACTGGAAAGGAAGCTCCTTGCCTGTGGGTGAAGGATTATAGAGCTGTTGTTGGTGGTCACTGGAGAATCCCCAAGCCCTTGTCTGAACATGCAGGCGGCGGGGGTAGGAAGCTTGAAGTTGGGGGGGTGGAGCGTGGTTTTGTTTGTTTGTTTGTTTTGGTTTTATTTATTTATTTGACAGACAGAGATCACAGGTAGGCAGAGAGGCAGGCAGAAGGGGCGGGAGAGAAGCAGGCTCCCCGCTAATCAGAGAGCCGGATGCGGGACTCGATCCCAGGACCCTGGGATCATGACCCAAGCGGAAGGCGGCTTAACCCACTGAGCCACCCAGGTGCCCCAGGAAGCATGTTTTTAATTTCACAAAACTATTCTGCTTCTTACAAGATGACAGGCTCTGGTTTTCTTTCAAATAACCTGTCTGTAGTAAGTTCAACAACATGTGGTTGCTGAAACGTAGAATATGCCAGGTAGGCTTCTGGATACTGAGACCAAGCAGTGATCAAAGCAGAAAATGAATTTACCTTCACGAAGCTTATGTTCTAGTGGAAGGAGACAAAACTGTAAACAGAGTGACCAAAAAAAAAAAAAGGAAAAAAGATTCAGTGTCAGGGATAATTGCTATGCTAAGAAATAAAGTGAGTGAGTAGCAGTGAGTGGTAGAGGGAAAGGCCTTTTCCAGATGGGCTGTTGAGTAGGGACTTAAACAAGGTGCGGGAGTGCCCCAGGCAAGTATCTTCAAGCTAAGCATCAGGTTATTGATTAATTTATTTTTATTTTTTATTTAAAAATATTTATTTGAGAGAGAGAGAGAGCACGAGCAGGATAGGGGGGCAGAGGGAGAGGGAGAAGGAAGCTCCCCACTGAGCAGGGAGCCCGATGCGGGCTGGATCCCAGGATTCTGAGATCATGACCTGAGCCAAAGGTGGAGGCTTAACTGACCGAGTCCCCCAGGTGCTCCCTGAATACCAGTTTAAGCCCCAAGTGCAATCTGCTAGCTTTCCTGGGAAAGATGTTGTTTCCTCAGACTTGACCCCTGGGGGTTTCTTTCATTTGTGGGGATGCAAAATGTTTGTGATTGCCTTGGATGATACTACGGACTGAATATTTGTGCCCCCAGCCCCCAGTGAATATATCAGAAGCTTAATCGCCAATATGAAGGTTGGAGGTGGGGCCTCCTGAAGTGATCACTAGGCTCCCGGACAACTCCCTCAGGCCTTCTGCCATCGAGGACTCCGAGAGGACGGCCTTCTGTGAACCAAGAAGTCCTCCTCAGACACCACACCTGACGGTGCCTTCAAATCGGGCTATTCTGCAGAGCGGTGAGGAATGAATTTCTCTCTCTGAGTAGCCCGGTTATGTGCTGTTACGGCAGCTCGAAGAGATTGGGGCAATTGGATTCCACAGAGGTTCGTTACCCAGCACTGGAGTTCAACACCCACGTGTGCCCAGGTGGCTGCCATATTGCACAACGAAGATACAGAACGTCCTGTCATCGTGGAAAATTCTGTCGCACAGTGTTGTTCTGGAGGATTTTCAGTGGTTGATAAACTGCTAAAGACAATGATAACAATAATGGCAGTGTTAGGGGTAATGAGGTCAGTTACCGTTTACAGGGTGCACATAACCTACAGGGCCCTTTGCAGATACTCTCTCGTGCCAGCCTTACATAAACTTCAAATAAGCAGGTGTAGTTATTCTCATTTTACAAATGAAAATCCACAGAGCGATCAAATGAGGGACCCAAGGTGGTCCTACTAGTAAATGGTGGAACTGGGATTGCAACGCAGTGTTGGTTGATCTGAATACCCAGGTTCTTTGCTGCTACACGGTACTGCTTCTAGGTCTGGAGTATTTCCCATGGCTGAAAAAAATCCCCAGAAGGGGCAGCAAAGAAGACTTCCAGTGGGGAGATGAAAATTTCTATTTCGTTATGAAAGTGTTGGGATACTCAGTTGACCTACTTTAACCACTTTCAACTTCTCTGTAGCCAGAAGTCTACTTACGAAAATAAGCAAAAGGCGTCCTTTCTCAATACACTTTGCTGCTATTTGCTGGGCACTTGTCACAACTCTACAAATGCATAGTGCCTATAGCATGATTTGTGCCTTATAGAGTCAGTCATGCAGGAAACAACTAGAACGATCAGAGGGGTGACCCAGGTGTACCTGACCTTTTGTCAGGTGTTGAGAGGCTTGGTTTTAAGACTTAAAAGTGAATGACTGCAGATTGTCTAAGGAAAGTAAAATATTTAACAGGTGCTTGTCAGTGATTCCTGTAGAAACCACCCACACACCCTGATATTTCAGGGCTGGGACTCACTCCCACTCTACAGACTCTTGATGGCATGACTCAGCTGTCATGGGGCCCATACTTAACTTAAAGCGTAATTTGTCACTGCAGCCCACAGTCCTCAAATATTAGGGTTGAGCAGATCCGGAGGAAGGAAGGTGGAGGCAGGGAAGAAGAGGAGGGGAGAGAATAAGCAAGAACAAGAAGTCTAGTAGTAGTAATGACACTCTTCATTTATCAAGTCCCTGTTATTCACCAGTCACTGGAGAACTTACTTTATTGGTGATAGCATTTAATCTTTACAATGATTCTGCAAAGTAGGTTTTGTTACCTTAATTTATAGATGGGCAAATAAGTTAATATGGTTAGTAAGTCCAACAGCTAGCACTTGAACCTAGGTATTCCCGATCCCAAGGCTAGTTTTTCTTTGAACCAAACTAGAGAAACAAAATATACTAGAAAGTGCCAGGCATGGAGCTCAGTTGGTGGGGAAAACAATGAGTTCTTTTTAGAAATAAGAATAAAAGAAGTAAAAGTTGAAACAGAACTCTCCACTTCCAACTAAGATGAAAGATGTATCCTCCTTCCTGAAACATTAGGAAAGAGACAAAATATATTAAATGGGTTTTTGAGGTGAGATGGTGAGAGACAGTGATCTCTGAGAGATGGAAAATGAGGAAGGTGAGCCCTACATTTGCCTTAATTTCCTATCTTGAGGGAGTTTCCAGACTGTGGCACAGAGAGAGAGAGAGAGAGAGAAAGAAACCAGGTGGAACCTAGTATATCCTAGAGCTGGGGAGATGGGAGTAAGAGTACAGGGAAACCAGTGGGCAGAATTTATAAGATGATGTGCCAGAGGGCAAAGAGCTTACATGGCAAGAACGGCCTGCAGAAGGGCCCCTCTGAGTGTCCAGCCAAATACCAACTAGAACATGTGGATTCAGAATAGAAGGAAACTTGCTCAGCCTGATACAAGACACCTACTAAAAACCTACAGCTCATGCTATACTTGATGGTGAAAGACTGAATGATTTTTTCTTAAGATCGGAAACAGGACAAAGGTGTGTGCTCCCACCACTTCCATGCAACACTGTATAGAGCTTGTAGCCCATGGAATAAAGCAAGAAAAAAATAACAAAAAACATTCAAATTGGAAAGAAAGGAGTAAAACTGCCTTTGTTTGAAGGCTCCTACAGAATCTACAAAAAAGCAATTAGAACTAATAAGTGAATTTGACAAGTTTGTAGGCTTGAGATCAATATACAAAAAGCAATTGTGTTCTTATATCCTTGCTACATGCAATTGGAAATTGCAATTAAAAAGAGTACAATTTACAATAGTATCATACATATGAAGTAGTTGGGATAAGTCTTATGAATTGAAACCACATGCATGAAAGACCTATGCATGAGAATGATGTAAAACACTGCTGAGAGAAATTATAGATCTAAATAAATGGAGAAATATGCCATGTTCATGGGTTGGAAGACTCAATTTTGTTAAGGTATGAATTCTCCCCAAGTTTATCTAACTATTTAACCCTGATCAGAATCTCAGGAATTTTTGTAGAAATCCATAAGCTGATTTTTAGATCCATACAGAAGTACAAAGGACCTAGAGTAGATAAAACAATTTTGAAAAAGACTGAATTTGGCAGACTAATCTTACTTGATTTCAGGGCTTGTTCCAGACCAGTTGTAATCAAGAAAGTGTAAAAAAGATCAAGACTGGCAGAAAGGTAGATAAGCATATCAGTGTAAAAGCATAGAGAGTCCATAAGTAGACCAGGTAGATGGGCAACTGCTTTCTGACGAAGGTACAAACCAGTCCAGTGGGGGAAGAGTTTTTCAACAAATGATGTTGAGCTAATTGGACATCCACATGTAAATAAGTGACCTTCGGTCCATACTTCTGACTGAATATAAAATTTGACTTAAACTGGCTCATGGATGTAAATCAAAAACCTTAAAACCATGAACATTCTAGGAAAAAAAAACTGGAGAAATTCTCCGAGACCTTGGTTGGGCAGAGATTTCTTTGATACTAGACTAAAAATGTTATCCATAAAAAATCAAATTGCTCCATTGAATTTCATCAAAATGAAAAATACATTCTTTTAAAAAGACACCATAAAGAGAACAAGGGGATGAGCAACACACTGGAAGCACATATTTGCAAGCCATATATCTGGGAAATAATTTATGCCCAGATTATATGAAGAACCCTCCAAACCTACTAACGAGAAATCAAATCAAACAACCCAATTTAAAACATGGGCCAAAAAGTAAAAAGACTGATAAAGCAAAGGGTTGGTGAGGTTGTGGAGAAACAGGAACTATTCTACACTACTGGAGGGAGTACAAAATGGTATAATCACTTTGGAAAACAATTTGGGAGTTCCTTAAAATGTAAAAATATGCATACTATGTGATTAAGCTCTTTACTCAAGAGAAATGAACGTATGGTTCATAAAAAGACACGTAACAGTATTTATAATAGCGCCAAATGGGAAACAACACACTATCAATAGCTAAATGGACAGACAACCATGAAATAGCACTCATTAATAAAAAAGGAGTGAACCACCGATACACACATGGGTGAATCTGAAAATACTGAATGCTGAGTGAAAGAAGCAAAAAAAAAGAGTACATACTGATGGTTCCACTCTTCTATAATTCTATAAAATACAAACGAATATGTAGTGATAACACAGGATTAGGGATGGGGGAGGGAAGGGAGGGACTTAGAGAGGGTTTTCAAAAGAAAGTTTTATTTTTACTGTGGTGATGGATTTATGGGTACACACGTGTCAAAGTCTTAAAATTTTACACTTAAAAAAATAAGATAAAAATTGGCACCTGGGTGGCTCAGTCGGTTAAGCATTCGACCCTTGATTTTGTCTCATGAGAGATCTCATGGTGATGAGATCAAGCCTCATGTTGGGCTCCACACTGAGTGTGGAGTCTGCTTAGGACTAATCTCTCTCCCTCTGCCCCTCCCCTCATATGTAAATACATGAAACCCCTAAAACTGTTAAAAAATGAGTTAGGGGGCACCTGGGTGGCTCAGTGGGTTAAAGCCTCTGCCTTCAGCTCAGGTCATAATCCCAGGGTCCTGGGATTGAGCCCCACATCGGGCTCTCTGCTCAGCGGGGAGCCTGCTTCCTCCTCTCTCTGCCTGCCTCTCTGCCTACTTGTGATCTCTCTGTCAAATAAATAAATAAAATTAAAAAAAAAATGAGTTAGGATGGTCAACAGGTTTCTAGAGACTGAATTGACCCTAACTGTCACTTCTGGTCCTGGAGACACTGATAGTTTTTTTCTGTCACTATTTTATGGGGCTGATACTATGCCAGACACTCTTCTAAATGCTTTGCACGTGGTTAATCCCCATAAGCACCCTGTGGGTGGGCACTGTTATGGTCCCCATTTTACCTGTGAGGAAATCGAGTCACCACAGGGTTAAGGGACTTATCCTAGGTTTCGGAGCCAGCAGGTGGCACAATCAGGAGCCCTGCATCCATAGCCACTGGTGGTTTTACCTGGGGCTAGAGCTAGGGCGGAGGCCTAAAGATCATTCTACACTTATCTCCGAAAGCCTCTTCTTTCTTTTCAGCTTTACCGAGGGATGACTGACCAATAAAAATTGTGTATGTTAGGTTGCACAGTGTGGTTTTTTTTAAAGGCGATGTGATTATTTAATAGACATATACATTGTGAGATGATTGTCAGGTTAATTAGCACATCCGTCATCTCCCCCTTTTGTGTGTGTGTTTGGAGGGGGAGAGGTGAGAACACTTGAGATCTACTCTCTGAGCAAATATTAGGCATTTTGTCTTGAGAAAAGGATGGAGCAGTAGAGAAAACCCTCCTGTTCCAGGACGAAGTAGAAATTTGTAGAGAGGTTCCAGCTACTAGCTGGGTTGTTCTTTCTTTTAAAAAAAATTTTCAATTAAGTTTCATCTCTTATTGAAAATCTTTCCTTATTCCAGCCTGGTTTCTCTTCCTCCCACTCAGGCCGTCTACTGCACCACCAAAGCTCCCGTGCTGATCAATATCACATTTATCACATAAGGTTGAAATTATTGTTCTTGCTTCTTTTATAGGCTGAGGTCGCCTAGAAAACCAGCAGTAAAGCTGCCATTATAGAGCGCTGACTGTGTACGCCAGCCACTACTCTGAGTATTTTATGTATATTAACGCTTATGTTTGCCTGACTGCAGAAGAAGTAGACTGGTGTCATCCGTATTTTGCAAATGAGAAAAGTTCCCTGACGTCCCAAGGTAGGAAAGGAGGCAAGACCTTGACCATTTCGCTCCAGAGTTGGATTCCTAATAATTGCTGGGAGTCGTATCTTCCTCATCTTTGTAGTCTCTGAACTGAGCACATAGTAGGCACTCAATGAATGCTTCCTGAACCGAACAGAATGCCCAGAGTAATGAGGCACCATTAGTGGGAGCGTTGCTCTCAGTGTTTATTGGCGTTTAAAATATGATAGCAACGTCATTCAGCTGAATGGAACACAGGGCTGCAGGAATGGGAAGATAACAGAAAAAGGAAATGAAATATTGATGAACACTCACAATAGAAGGGCTGGGGTTCAGAGCAGACGTGAGGGTCTCCGGGTAGAGGTTTTTACTCTTGTACTGTCCCTCTGGCTGGCTGCTTCCCCTGAACAGGGGCTCCATAGCTGAGAATAACTCATGGTTTATTTAAAACCCACTCTGGGCATGCTGGCCCCGGCAGTAATTCGCTCATTATATTCTGGGTTTCTTTTTAATCATGTTCTGGGTAGCTGAGTAAAATTCCTCACTTGGGCCAAAGGTTGGACCTCCTCTAATGATAAGATTTCCAGGATATTCAAATGATCTCCGTCCTGTAAGTAGCAGCTATGCTTACTTTTTTTTTTTTTTTTTGGTTCCTTTGTAATTGAAATCCATCAATTAGGTACCATTAAGGAGCCCAATGCATATTGTAAAAATTCTCTATAGGAAATGAACCTTTCCCTGGAAAAAAAAAAAGGCTCCAACTTTAATATTGCTTCTTCGTACTGTAATGATCCCGCCTTAGCTTCAAGATGCCATTTGCTGCATTATTCAGAGGCCGTTTACAAAAGGGTTTTGATCTCTGGCTTACAGTTCTTCAAGCCAAGGGAATCCTAAGTAGCTTGAAACTAACTTAGAGATGGACTGATTTGAAAATGTCTGTCTCTCAGCTGCTGGATTCAGAATTTGCCCTGAGGTGGAGTTCTGTATTCTTATCACACAGGACCTCAGTTAGGGGCCTCTGGACTGTTGCCGCCTTCCCTCCCTTCCCATCAGCACCAAGCAGGCGCGCTGGGCACCCCAACCTGCCTTGCAGCTCTGCTAAATGAGATTCATCAGAGATGGTCTGGGCCACAAGGAGGAGGCAGAAAACCCACAGACAGAGCAGCCGCCCAACCAGAAGTCAAGCAAGCAGGAAAATGGGCGGAAATATCTGTCTGACCGAATGGGACCCAAACGTCTCACCGTGTTTCCCACGACACAGCTGGACAGCCTCAGCCGTCCCCATGTTAGCCACCATCATGCTGAAATTATGCAGCTGTCCTAATGCAATGAAGGCTCAGTTATTTTTTATTTTTTTTTAAAGATTTTATTTATTCATTCGACAGACAGAGATCACAAGTAGGCAGAGAGGCAGGCAGAGAGAGAGGAGGAAGCAGGCTCCCTGCCGAGCAGAGAGCCTGATGCGGGGCTCGATCATGGGACCTGGGATCATGACCTGAGCCGAAGGCAGAGGCTTTAACCCACTGAGCCACCCAGGCGCCCCAAGGCTCAGTTATTTTTATACTTGACTTTCATTCACTAGTGTTGGGGCTCTCTAAGCCCCAAAGACACGGGATTATTTTTGATATTTATAATTTCTATAAACATCTCCTTCGAGAATATTGTGAAACCCAAGATATATAGAACTGTTTAAAACAGTTTACTTCAGCTGGGGAATTTTCTCCATGATTAAAGGATTCATTTTATTCCAGGCGTATGACTGAAACTTAACGAAGATTTCTGTGTTCCAGCTATTAAAGCAGAAAATTCAAGCATGCAAACAGCCGAAGCCCAGCCAGGCCTTTGTGGCGCTATCCGAATATCTTGTAGCCATCAGTAACTACTTAAATGTGAAGCTGAAAAAGGGGATGCCAAAGGATTCCCATTATCTCCCCTCTGCAGAGCGAGCTGGGCTGCCCTGCCAGGTGCATGGGCTCTGGGCGCTCCTGGAGCACACCCGCTGGGTGCTGGGGCTATGCCCCAGACTCTGTCCAGCAACCCTGAGAGCGAAGGGTCCGCCTTCCACATCCAGGATCCAGGCGCTCCAGACCTGGGAGGTCGACTCAGACTTCTTCTGGGATGCCTGGCTCAGTTTCCACTGCTTCTTCCTCTTACTGTCCTCCAACTACCCCTCCGCTCCTCCCCCTCCAACTCTTCTCCAAGTCCTCCTCCCCCCCTCCTCTCCTCTCTCTCTGACCCCTGCTTGCTCCTCTTTCTCACCCTTTCCCATCTCCTTTCTCTCTCTTCCTCCTCCACACCCCACTAATAGCATGGATACTTAGTAAGCACCTACTGTATACCAGGGAACTCTTCAGGCAGTGAGGAGGCACTTAGTGAGTCAGCCAGTCTCTGCCCTTGTGAAGGTGACAGTCTAGTCAGGGAGACAGATCATAAGCAAACAAACCAGTATGTGATAGGATGTTAGGCACTGTCAAGAGTGAAGAAGTTGGGGTGCTTGCGTGGCTCCATGGGTTAAGCTTCTGCCTTTGGCTCAGGTCATGATCCCAGGGTCCTGGGATAGAGCCCCACATCCATTGGGCTCTCTGCTCAGTGGGGAGCCTGCCCCCCTACCTGCTTCTCTGCCTGCTTGTGATCTCTGTCTCTCAAATAAATATATAAAATCCTAAAAAAAAAGAGTGAAGAAGTTATTTAAAAAAGAAGCATGGTAAAGAGATGGAGTGACAGGCTTGCTGTTTTCTACTGGCACTTGGAGAAGGCATCTCTGATGAGGCGAAATTTGGATAAAATGAAGGGAACGATGCATTTGATGTCTTAAGAAAGAACATTTAGGTGGATGGGACATGAATGCAAAAGGCCTGACATGGGAGCTTTCCTGGTGTTTGGGAAGAGCAAGGCGGTGTGTGGGACGGCACAGGCAGTGAGCCTCAGTGGTCGGACGTGGGTCCAGGACGTAGCCAGCACTCGGATCGCCTGGGTCCTTACAGGCCTTAGTAAGAACTTTGGATTTCATTCTAAGAATGATGGAACGTCGTGGATGAATTGCGAGGAGGGAAATGATCTGGTTCATATTTTAGAATGATCAGGCTCATAATTTATTCTGGGAGCTGGTTACCAACGGCACTCTGTAAACATGGTCTCCAGTGCCATCGGGTCACTCAGCCATTTGGCACTTACTGAGTGTCATGATGTTCCAGGGCAGACAGCTGGCCAACATCAGGGCTCTGTAGTGGCTAGAACATGATATCTTCCTTCAAGAAGCTCAGAGTAAGGAAGACCTGCGGTGTGGAAGTTTCTTGCTGACGTCTGCTGTCCTCATGGCAGTTTTCCTGTTTTTATCCAGTACCGATTTAGACTCTCTTACCCCAACAGTCTGTCTGCAAAGAAACCTTGGCAAATAACACAGAATTTACTGAAGATTTCCTCGGATGGATTTAAGGGAGGGCTTTTATCACACACCTTCAGGATCTGTGAGGGAGCTAACATTTCAGCCTATGTCTGAGCTAACAAGTGGCCTGCCATGGTTTCATGGATGCCAGCAGAATATAGGAGACTCTTGGGTCAGAGACAGAAGAACCTATGATTTCTCAGCGCAATAGTAGTAACCAGAGCATTGGTTCCCTGAGCTGCTACAGGATAGGAACCCCTAACTTAGGGAACTTGAATATTTCCTAATGGCAATAAACCTGCCGGACATTTGCCCTGGAGGGAGATACTGTCTTTATTGCGTTGGAAATGACCAGACATGCCATTTGTGTGGAAGGGAGGCACTATGTCGATTTTCCAAAGCTTTCTGGCAGACAGTTACCCTTGAAAAGATAGTCTAATGCAAAGGTTGGGGCAGAAGCACAAGAGAGGAATGGAGAGTTAGCCTTCTAATACATACCTGATAATGAATTCTTCAAATGTTTACCCCATTTTACTGGGTTCCTTTATTTCTGCTCCTGCATCCCCACTGGCATTTTTCTTCCTTCCTTCCTTCCTCTCTAGAGCATCCAGTCTTTTCTTCCTGTTATCTGAGCAATTCAGCTCTACCGCAACCTTGAAGGTCTATATGCTACACAAGTTAACAGGGTCCGTTTTCTTTAGGAAGTAGTTTAGAATTTGTTTCTGATTAATCTGGAAGGCTTTTGGGGTTCATTGTTTATACAAGTGGCCTATGAAAGTATTTCTTCCCAGCTATAAATCCCCCCATAAGAGGAGAATTCAAATGTTCTCAGTGCTCTGTTCAAAGACTTGTGGGCATATAACAGGGGCCAAAGTAGAGAGAAGGCGGTTCTCCCAGGCTGGAGAGGGTAGGAATTGGTGTGACTGATTTTTCAGAAGGAGAAGGCATATGGTGTTTGTAATGGTCATTTAACTGCTTCATAGCATACTTTCTGATGTGTCCTGATTTATTTACCCACTCTTCAATGGTTAGACATTTGTTGATTCCAGAATCTCATGAATATAGAGAACACAGTAATGATTTCTGAAATATTATTGTAGATCTCACTGAGAACATGCTGGGAGCCAGGCCTGGCACGATCCTGGAGTTAGTGAGGTGAATTTAGGCATTGTCTTTGTCCTCAGGGAATTCACCATCTAGTGGGCAGACATATTCTGTATGTCCAAACAGATCACCATCGTAGAGGGAATTCGTCAATGTGTGTTGAGTTCATGATTGCTCGATGAATGAGCCATGGCAATGTTAACTTAGATTCAGCCCGTGTTAGGTCCACTGGGGTGGGTTCCCATGGGAAGGTGGGTTTCAGTTTTAAGTTAAGGGGGTAGGGGGGAGGCCTCCTACACGGGGTGGATGGAGAGAGCCAGGTGCAGAGGTGAGCGTGTATGGCTGCATTTGAGGAGGAGTTAGTAGTGCAGTTGGAGAGTGGAAGGAAAGGCTGGGGAGTGTGGTCTGAGATCAGAGAGTGGACTTTGAATAAAGGGCTTTATTTTTTTAAATGCTGTGCGGAGCCCCCGATAGCAATATTTTTAGAAGGCGCCTCATACCTTTTTTTCTCAGATGTGATGAATATTCAGGAGTTAGAACCGCTGATCTAATGCATCAGAATACTTATTGGAAATTTCCGTGGGACTGTGATTTAAACAACATAGGGGAGGTTCAAATTGTATGTCTTCTTACTCTAGCTGGGAAGCAGAGTAGTAAGTTGTAAACAACCATGAAGTCCTTCTTTAGGGGCAAAATCACAAAGAAAATGTCCCACTTGGTACAGATGGAGCCTCTGTGTTCTGTGGAAACTGTGGCAGGAGAAGCTTCTTGGGAGCAAGTCAGGGGGAGCAGCTCTTCCTCTGGTTCTGTGTTCTCCCTGTTGGGTGTTTAACTCGGGGGCAATCTAGAATTAATGGAGATTTTCTAATTAATCAACAAGTCCCTTTGGGTTTCATAGCCATGTTTACATGTTAACAAATTTGTATTTCAGACCAGCGAATCAGTCTGTCACACTTCCCCGTGCTAGCTCCTGGACTCAAGAATGGCTTAAGCATAGGGATGACTCTCCAACGTGCCCTTCCATGGTCTGACAGAGTATCGAAAAAATGAGGAAGTTTGCATTCTCACATAGCAGGTTTAAGTCCCAGCTCTTCCATTTACTAGGAGTGGAGCTTGGGTCAAGTCACCTGACAGCACTGAGCCCCATGTCTTTCTTGGTACAAATTACACAAAACACGACCCAATACAGGAATTGTGAAAATTAACTGGGATGTGGGCCTTCGTACATGCTGGTCTTCGTTCCTCCCTTCTCTCTATTCCCTGTCCATTCTTTTCCCATTAGTAACTATGTTGGTCATACAGTTCTACAGAATGCTCTGGAACATCCACAGATGGGCTTGAGCCCTGGTACCATGTATGATGGCTTCCTTACTAGAGGAATGGGAGGGACATTCTGGGGATGGATTGTGACCGCTGTTCTCAAGCTCTTGTCACTGCACTGTTTCTGAAAAGATATCTGAAGGTCCTCATTGAGGAAAATGAGGTGTGCCCACATTCCCCTGATGAGGGCCCTCTCTTTTTCAGAAATACAAAGCTCTTCTATCTCCAGGAATAATAAAGCTGTGTCCCAACTAATGAAAATGAGGCTAGTGTCAGAATTCACCCTGGCCCCATAATTCGTCTCTGCATAGAGTAATAAAAAAAGATCAGATCATTACTTTTTTGTTTGGAAGATTGGCCTAGTTAGCCCCCGACCAGGGTTTCTCCACTTTGGCCCCCTGGACGCTGTGGGCTCGCTCATTGTCTGTGGTCAGGGACTCGCGTGTGTGTTGTAACATGTACAGCTACATCGCTGGTATCTGTGCCCTGGACACCAGTAACCCCTGGGTGTGACAGCCAGAAAGGTCTCCAGACACTGCCCCATGCCTTCTGGGGGACAGGGTCAGTCCTGTCTGCAAACACTGGTTTGGAAACTTGGCTCGGGTTGTGGGGGGGACATCGCCTCAGATATCCCCCCCGCAACCTCACCACCAACAAGGAGGCAAACTGGGCATCCTAAAGCCACATTTGTGAGGAGAGATGAGAGCAGTGTGCATTGAATTTGGATATTTGCTTTTGACACAAAAGAAACGATGGAACACTATCGCTGGTCTTCGCCTCTCCCTGCCATTTCCGTGGTTTTGTGTTTAAAATAGCCCCAATCCAATAAGGTATAGAGAAGGAGGGCATCCTTAAATTTTACAATTGTATAATTAGGACCTTCCCCATCCAGCTGAAATCAAAGCACTTATTTAGATATTCCAGTTGCCTAGAAAGGCAGACCTAGATAGAACAACATACACACAAACTTCCACGTGGCTGAAATAAATTGCATTAATGGCATTGAGTTGCTTCTAATGTATATAATTTATTAATTCTTAATTAATTCCATTACTGGCTTATCTTGCAAATGGCAGTGGGCTTCTCTCTCCATCTCTGGGAAGCACAGCCTTTGCCTTTCCCATCAAGATTTACGGCGGAAAATGTTAACTCACTGCATGTCTATTCCTTCCCCATCTCAGCAGTAATGGAATGTGATCTCCTGATCCCAACGTAAGTACTGAATACAGATTCTCTGAGCTGCCTTGAACCTTTAAGAATAATACCAAATTATACCTAGTCTGTAAATAGGAGACGAGGGGTTTTCTCCCTTTCCTTCAGTTGCTTTCCACAGACTTTAATATACGAGTGAGTGATTTATAACACTAGTGACAAAGCCTCACACAGCTTGAAATTTTTTATAACGGCTGTAATACCACATCTATCATAATGAAAAATGTCTACGAAATCATTTTCTGCCAAAGAACATCTTCCCAGATTCTATTAAGAACTTGCTATCTACATGAACACTGCACATTGCTGAAATCCATTGCTTTAAAAAGGCCCTCAGGGGCGGGGCCCAAGTGTGGCCATTGGAATGACTCAGATCCCAGTCAGTGGCCATCAATTAAGGTGCCGTTGGGGAGAATCTCCAGAGAGGAGAAGGAGGAGGTTAGACAAGACGGTGAGAAAATATATTCTTTTGTAAAAAACTAATTTCATCAGGATATTACGGAATTTGGCAGTTGGATGGATTTAGATCCCGTTGTGCTTTTAGTTCTTGTCACATTTACCTAGGAGCTATCAACTTCCTGCTGTTCCCAATTTTTAAAAGAATATAATAGTTCCGCCCTCCTATTATTGCTGTATACTATTTGTAGTTATCTCTGCTTCGAGGAAAGGAGAGGAGCGTCACCTTGATTTGTGCCCTTGTTCAACAAAATCTTTTGCACCAGCCAGAATTAGCCCCGTTTTCTCACAACGAGGAGACCTGGAAACTGCTCTTGGGTTAGACCCCAATAAGCAACTAACAGTTTATCCCTGGAGAAAGTTACCGTAAGGTTTTGTTTTGTTCTCTTTTCTTTTTGAGGACTTTATCCTCATTTATTAAATAAAGCTTTGGAACAAGTAGGATCATAACATCTCACAACTGTATGCATCGTACCTGATGGAGTTCTAGAATATAGGTGAGGTTCGGTGGGGTGAGGTCCGGAGCTGATGGCCAAGAAAGAATTCTTGAGACGTCTTTGGTGCAAAATGGTGGTTTATTAAAGCACAGGGACAGGACCCGTGTGCAGAAAGAGCTGCTGCCCTGGGGTTGTGAGGGGTGGCAGGTTTTGTACCGTAGGGGTGAGGGAAGTAAGGAAGAGGGAGGTTTCAATAGAACTTTCCTATGCTAGAGGAGACCTACAAGATACTGGATACCAGAGGCCTTGCCATGGCCGAGGTCGCTTTGCCCTCTAGCAAGGTATCAACGTTAAGATGGGTGGGAGATTCCTAAAGAACGTCACATATGTCCCACCCAGAAGTGGGGGTGGGGGAAGGATGGAGGGTGCCAGCCTTCTGCTTTGTCCTCAGCTAGCCTTCTCTTCCCTCATCATACCTGTGAACTTTTGGAAGTTCTAACAGACTGTTTTTTTTTGTCTGAACATTTGGAGGCATGTGTCTCTGTTTCTGTCTCTGTCTCCAGTCCTTTGCTGATGCCTATACGTGTAAAGGGTAGTCAATGGCAGTCATTAATTAGAGAAGTTTAGGGGACTCTAAGCCAGCGCCAGGAGGGAGAGTGGGCATGCATTAGTACCTAATATGTGTCAAGGCTACAACATGTTTTATCTTACTTATACTCATCGCTGCCTTGGGGACAGTTCTTATCCCCATTCCACACTGGATAAAACTGGGGTTTGGTGAAATTGAATAGTGCATCATTTGTCACATAGCTGGAAAGCCAACTTAGGTCCGTCCAGCTCTATACGCCATGGTCTTTGGCATGCCCTGTATGGCAAAGTATGGCAGCCCTGATAGGGCCAAGGTTTGGGGATGGGGTCCTCAAATCAGAGGACCTTCCGCCTCTGTGGTTGCAGCTGTACTTCTCTTGACCGTCTCCTGGGGATGCCAGGATGACTAGCTGCTTCGCCCTTTGAGCTCCAAAGATTCCCGGTTTGTTCCCCTCAAAGCATTTAAATGCATTTAAATTTGAATCAGGGTACATTCGTGGCCCAAAAATCACAGTGATAAAACTGCCTCACGTTGACTTGTAATTTGTAAATTAAAACTTCGTTTTGCATATGTCAATTCATCTGATTTTCGCCATAACTCCGAGAGGTGGGGATAAGAGGGAATATTGTTCCCTGCTCTCTAGAAGAGGAGGATGAGCTCAGGTTCTGGGAGTTGCTGGAGCAGCTGTAAGTCATACACGCTCCTTCCAAGGGAACCACACTGCCTCTTAGGATGAGGGTTCAGGGGTTCGTGAGGGCCCAGTCCTTAAAATACACCTTCGAGTTCATTGAGGCATATTTGCATTTTGACTAATTTCAATTTATTGTCTAATTGTTGTTTCGCATGTTTCATTGTATTGCATGTGAGTCCAGTGTAAATAGTAAATAGTAAACAGGTGTTTCTCATCCTTCAACAGAAGCAACCAGATTGAGCAAGCGTCCTCAGGGCTCCTGGGTGGTAGTTTCCTTTGACCTTGGTTTAAATGACGATTACCTTTCAAGTGCTGGTTCTGGGAACTTCTTGGGCATTTTTTGCATTGTTCAGGTAGCGTTGCCCTATTTTAGAACAAAGAAATCACACAATTGTATGCATGTATTCATACATATATTGTGTATGTAAGCAAAGTTATTTGAATATAAAGTATTCTTTGCTACTTCTGCATTTTATGTTGTATCATGGATATTTCCATCTGTTGTTAAATAGTGTATGGAAATTTTTTTAAAGGTTTTATTCATGTATTTGATAGAGAGAGCACAAGTAGGCAGAGCAACAGGCAGAGAGAGGGAGAAGCAGGCTCTCTGCTGAGCAGGGATTCCAGTGTGGGAATTGATCCCAGGACCCTGGGATCATGACCTGAGCCAAAGGAAGCCGCTTAACTGACTGAGCCACTCAGGTGCCCCTGAAAAGGTGATTTTTATTGGCTACATTCATAGTAGTCCCTCAAAGAGACGAACCATCCTTTGTTTATTTCTGCATTGTTAGCTATTTTGGTTGTTCCCAATTTTTTGTAAATTCTTTACACACTAGTATTTTGATAGTTTTAAAAAGTTATTTCTTTAAGTACAGATTCCAGGAAATTTAGACAAAAGCAGAAAGATGAAAAGGACATATACTAAAAACAGGTTAATAAGATTGCAAATACATGGAGTTACAAGCCTTCCCGTTATGACAGAATACACCCTTCACCCCCAAAGTTCCCTCCCACACCCCCAGCCCAGCCGATCACTGATCTGCTTTCTGTTATCCCAGTTTTGCCTTTTCTAGAATTTTATATCAATAAAATCATGCGGCCTGCAGTCTTTCACAGCTGGCTATTCGGACTTAGCATCCTGGCTCTGACCCTCACCCTTGTGGGAGCGTGTCAGTGGTTAGTCCTTTGGATTGCTTGGTGAGTGTTCTTTGGAAAGGTTGTCTCATAATTTGTTCACCCATTTGCCTGCTGATGGACCTCTGAGTTGTTTTCAGTTTGTAGTTATCAATAAAGCTGCTGTGAACATTTAAAAAATATGTTCATTTGTAGAGAGAGAGAGAGCGAGCACAAGCAGGGGGAGGGAGAAGCAGACTCCCCTCGCTGAGCAGAGAGGGGAGTGGGGCTCGATCCCAGGACCCTGAGATCATGACCTAAGCCGAAGGCAGATGCTTAACCCACTGAGCCATCCAGGAGTCCCTGTGAATATTTTTTTTAAGGATTTTATGCATTAAAGAGAGAGAGAGAGACAATACAAGTTGGGGGCGGGGCGCATAGGGAGAGAGAGAAGCAGACCCCCTGCTTAGCAGGGAGCCTGATGTGGGCCTTGATCCCAGGACCTCAGGCCTATGACCTGAGCAAATGCAGCGGCTTAATTCAGCTGAGCCATCCAGGCGCCCCTGCTGTGAACATTCGAGTACATTTCTGTATGTGAGTATACGTCATTTATCTTGGGTAAATGCCTACAGGTGGCGGAGTCGTTTGTTCATGAGACACCGACGACGCTGTTTATCAAGGTGACTCTAATAGTTCACATTCCTATTAATGCCGTATGAGAATTTTAGTCTCTCCGTATTCTTATTTGCCCTTGGTATTGTAAGTCTTTTTAATTGTAGCCCCCAAACCCTATTTGGTGTGTAGTGATATCTCATTGTAATTCTTTACTTTGAATTTACACATAGGAGCATTACATTTTTTTAATAGTATTAACTTTTTCCAGTGTACAATTGGATGAGTTTTAATACATTTCCTTAATGAGTAATGAAATTTAACATCTTTTTTGTGTACATATTTTTCATTCATATATTTTTTATGGTGTGGGTAACTATTCAAATCTTGTGCCCTTTTGTTAGTATTATGTTTGGTCTTAGGTTGAGTTGTTTACATATTCTGGATATAATCATGAATGTGTATTCTTTATATAGTCTGGATATAATTCCTTCATGAGATATGTATCTATTAATTTGCTCTTAATTTGTGGTTTGCCTTTTGATATTATTGATAATATCTTTTGGAGAACAAAATTTTAAATTTTGATGAAGCCCAATTTATTAATTTTTCTCTTTTTTAGTTCCTATTTTGTGTCCCATCTAACACTCATCTAAATCAATATCAGAAAGATGGTTTCTATATTTCCTACTCAGAGTTTTTATAATTTTCTCTTATCTTTAGGGTGTGTGATCCATATTGAGTTAAGACTTGCATGTGTTGTGGGTTACTGGATGAAATTTTCTTTGAATATGGATATCTGATTGTTCCTGCACCATTTGTTGAAAAGACTATCTTTTCCCCCCTGAACGGAACATTTGCTGATAATCAATTGATTATGCACGTGCTAGTGTCCTCCTGGACCATCTCTTCTGCTTCAGTGATCTGTACGTCTGCTGTGAAGCCAGCATTGCATTGTTCTGGTTATTGGAGGTTTATAGTACATTCTATAAATCCTTTAATATTATGCTTTTTTAAAAAAGTTACTTTGGCTACTCTAGGTCCGTTGCATTTCTATATGAGTTCTAGAATCATTTTGTTCATTTATCTAAAAATGACACCTGTCTCAAGGAGTGGATTGGGAATTTGCTGAATGTGTAGATCAATCTGGTGACATATACAGATCTAATCCTTGACCATGGTGCATCCTTCTGGTTAAGTATTTTGAAAACTATTTTAGCAATATTTTATTTAAAATTTATTCCAAAGTGTTTTATAATTTTGATGCTAGTGTTTAGATATGTAAATGATTTTTGTATATTAACCTTGAATCTTGAAACCTTTCTAAACTCAATTATTAGTTCTACTAGTTATTTTTCGTAGATTCCTTAGGGTTTTCTACCATGTTGTCTATCAATTAACAGAGTTTTATTTCCTTTAAAGTCCATATACATTTTTTGTATTACATTAGAATAGTGAGACCCTCCAGTACAACAATATATGGGGACAGGCACCCTGGCTTTGTTCCTGATACTAAGGCCAAGGTGTACTCTTTTAACATTTCAGTGTGTTTTGGCTCTAGATTTTCTACAGGTGCCTTCTATTGCGTTGAAGAGATTCCTATCTATTCCCAATTTGTTAAGGGTTTTTAATCAGGAATCAGGTATGGAATTGCGTTAAAATTTTTTTTATATCTTTTGACATGATTGGTTTTTTCATCTTTAGTTTGCTAATATATTGAACGACACTGACTGCTTTTCAAAAGTTAAAACAACCTTACATTACTGGGATGAATCTCACTTGGCTTACATGTTGGATTCAATTTCCTAAAATTTTGTTAAGGATTTTCGGCACCTATACCTGTGGTCTGCATGTGCGTGGTAGTTTTCTGCTTAAAATACTGTCTCTCTGGCTTTGTTAGCTACGTAATGCTGGTTTCCTGGAATGACTTAGGATGTTTCACCTCTTCGTACGGTCTTTGGAAAGTCTATAGATTCACCAGTGAAGCTGTCTGGCCTGGAGCTTTCCTTGTGGGTGGTGTTAAGCTATATTCAGCTTCTTCAGTAGACGTAGGGCTATTGGGGCTGTCAGTGTCTTCTTGAGTAGTATTTTGTGTTTGTATCTTTCAGGATTTGAACTTCTCATCTTAGTGGGCAAATTTAATGGCATAATGTTGCTCATAATATTTCCTTATTATCTTTCTCTTTAAGAACTGTTGAGATGACACCTGTTGCATTCCTGATTTCAGTGATCTGTGCCTTCTCTCTTGATGAGTTGAGTCAGAGGAGTTTCAGTTTTTAAAAATTTTTCAAAGAACTAGATTTTGTTTCATTGATTTTCTCTTTTCCTGTTTTCAATTTCATTGCTATCTGCCCTTTATTATTTTTCTCCTTCTGCTTTTTTTGAGTGGGGTATTAATATTGCTCTTCAAGTATTTTAAAGGAAGACGTTTAGATGATATAGTTGAGACCTTCATTCTTTTCTAATATTGGCAATTTAATGCTATAAATTTCCCTCTACTCACTGCTGTAGCTGCATCCCACACTTTTTCATGTATTCTGTCTTCATTTATATTCAGTTTAAAAGCTTTTCCAATTTTTTTTTGTCCCCCCCCCTCAAACATATGGGATATTTAGAAGCATGTGGTTTAGGAGTACATGGGTGGCTCAGTCCATTGAGCATCTGCCCTCTCAAATAAATAAATAAATAAATAAAATCTTAAAATAAAGGTAAAAAAGAAGTGTGTGGTTTAATTGCCAAATATTTGGGGGGAGGGTTGTTTTGCTTTTCAATTTATTTCTATTGTATGCAGACTTTCTTTGTTAGGCAAAGTGTTTAGTAAATGTTAATCATGACAACTTGTTCAACCTCTCATCATGTTTATTGGTTTTCTGTCTGTTTTAGCAACTACTGAAACATGACTATTGAAATATCTACCCGTAATTGTGTTTATGTCTACTTATTCTTTAAGATTTAGAAATTTTTTTGGCTTTGTATATTTTGAAATTTTGTGGAATATTTTTTCATATATATACACGTACATACACATATACTTTCATGTATATGTGTATCTTATATATCAATGTATATATCTTAACGTTATCCTGTCCATTTTTCCCTCTTTTTTCTTTCTATATATCCTTTGTATTTTCTATATATTCTTTTCTTTCTATCCTTCATTTTGGATTGTTTCTATTGTGTTTTCAAGTCTGAAAACTGTTAATTCCAGTTGTGTATATTTCATTTTTTTAAAAATTTAAGCTTTTTTAATTTAAACATATAATGTAACCCCACCACCCTCTCCCAACCCCTCTCCCCTCCACCCCCCCTCAGTTTGTTTTATGACATTAAGAGTCTCTTTTGGTTCGTCTCCCTCCAGATCCCATCTTGGTTCATTTTTTCTTTTCCTACCACCTTAACCCCCACCCCTGTTGCATCTCCACTTCCTCATATCAGGGAGATCATGTGATAGTTGTCTTTCTCCAGTTGACTTATTTCGCTAAGCATAATACGCTCTAGTTCCATCCATGTCGTCGCAAATGGTAAGATTTCATTTCTTTTGATGGCTGCATAGTATTCCATCGTATATATATACCACTCTTCTTTATCCATTCATCTGTTGATGGACATCTAGGTTCTTTCCATAACTTGGCTATTGTGGACATTGCTGCTATAAACATTCGGGTACACGTGCCCCTTCGGATCACTACGTTTGTATCTTTAGGGTAAATACCCAGTAGTGCAATTGCTGGGTCATAAGGTAGTTCTATTTTCAATTTTTTGAGGAACCTCCATGCTGTTTTCCAGAGTGGTTGCACCAGCTTGCATTCCCACCAACAGTGTAGGAGGGTTCCCCTTTCTCCACATCCTCGCCAGCATCTGTCATTTCCTGACTTGTTCATTTTAGCCATTCTGACTGGTGTGAGGTGGTATCTCATTGTGGTTTTGATTTGTATTTCCCTGATGCCCAGTGATGTGGAGCACTTTTTCATGTGTCTGTTGGCCATCTGGATGTCTTCTTTGCAGAAATGTCTGTTCATGTCCTCTGCCCATTTCTTGATTGGATTATTTGTTCTTTGGGTGTTGAGTTTGCTAAGCTCTTTATAGATTTTGGATACTAGCCCTTTATCTGATATGTCATTTGCAAATATCTTCTCCCATTCTGTCAGTTGTCTTTTGGTTTTGTTGACTGTTTCCTTTGCTGTGCAAAAGCTTTTGATCTTGATGAAGTCCCAATAGTTCATTTTTTCCCTTGCTTCCCTTGCCTTTGGCGTTGTTCCTAGGAAGAAGTTGCTGCGGCTGAGGTCGAAGAGGTTGCTGCCTGTGTTCTCCTCAAGGATTTTGATGGATTCCTTTCTCACGTTGAGGTCCTTCATCCATTTTGAGTCTATTTTCGTGTGTGGTGTAGGGAAATGGTCCAATTTCATTTTTCTGCATGTGGCTGTCCAATTTTCCCAACACCATTTGTTGAAGAGGCTGTCTTTTTTCCATTGGATATTCTTTCCTGCTTTGTCGAAGATTAGTTGACCATAGAGTTGAGGGTCTATTTCTGGGCTCTCTATTCTGTTCCATTGATCTATGTGTCTGTTTTTGTGCCAGTACCATACTGTCTTGATGATGACAGCTTTGTAGTAGAGCTTGAAGTCGGGAATTGTGATGCCACCAACTTTGGCTTTCTTTTTCAATATCCCTTTGGCTATTCGATGTCTTTTCTGGTTCCATATAAATTTTAGGATTATTTGTTCCATTTCTTTGAAAAAATTGGGTGGGACTTTGATAGGCATTGCATTAAATGTGTAGATAGCTTTAGGTAGCATAGACATTTTCACAATATTTATTCTTCCAATCCATGAGCATGGAACATTTTTCCATTTCTTTGTGTCTTCCTCAATTTCTTTCATGAGTACTTTATAGTTCTCTGAGTATAGATTCTTTGCCTCTTTGGTTAGGTTTATTCCTAGGTATCTTATGGTTTTGGGTGTAATTGTAAATGGGATTGACTCCTAAATTTCTCTTTCTTCTGTCTTGTTGTTGGTGTAAAGAAATGTAACTGATTTCTGTGCATTGATTTTATATCCTGACACTTTACTGAATTCCTGTATAAGCTCTAGCAGTTTTGGAGTGGAGCCTTTTGGGTTTTCCACATATAGTATCATATCATCTGCAAAGAGCGATAGTTTGATTTCTTCTTTGCCGATTTGGATGCCTTTAATTTCTTTTTGTTGTCTGATTGCTGAGGCTAGGACTTCTAGTACTATGTTGAATAGCAGTGGTGATAGCGGACATCCCTGCCGTGTTCCTGACCTTAACGGAAAAGCTCTCAGTTTTTCTCCATTGAGAATGATACTTGCAGTGGGTTTTTCATAGATGGCTTTGATAATATTGAGGTATGTGCCTTCTATCCCTACACTTTGAAGAGTTTTGATTAGGAAGGGATGTTGCACTTTGTCAAATGCTTTTTTAGCATCTATTGAGAGTATCATATGGTTCTTGTTCTTTCTTTTGTTAAGGTATTGTATCACATTGATTGATTTGCGGATGTTGAACCAACCCTGCTGCCCTGGAATAAATCCCACTTGGTCGTGGTGAATAATCCTTTTAATGTACTGTTGGATCCTATTGGCTAGTATTTTGGTGAGAATTTTCACATCTGTGTTCATCAAGGATATTGGTCTGTAATTCTCTTTTTTGATGGGATCCTTGTCTGGTTTGGGGATCAAGGTGATGCTGGCCTCATAAAATGAGTTTGGAAGTTTTCCTTCCATTTCTATTTTTTGGAACAGTTTCAGGAGAATAGGAATTAATTCTTCTTTAAATGTTTGGTAGAATTCCCCTGGGAAGCCATCTGGCCCTAGGCTTTTGTTTGTTTGGAGATTTTTGATGACTGTTTCAATCTCCTTACTGGTGATGGGCCTATTCAGGTTTTCTATTTCTTCCTGGTTCAGTTTTGGCAGTTTATATGTCTCTAGGAAAGCATCCATTTCTTCCAGATTGTCAAATTTGTTGGCATAGAGTTGCTCATAATATGTTCTTATGATTGTTTGTATTTCTTTGGTGTTTGTTGTGATCTCTCCTCTTTCATTCATGATTTTATTTATTTGGGTCCTTTCTCTTTTCTTTTTGATAAGTCTGGCCAGGGGTTTATCAATCTTATTAATTCTTTCAAAGAACCAGCTCCTAGTTTCATTGATTTGTTCTATTGTTTTTTTGGTTTCTATTTCATTGATTTCTGCTTTGATCTTTATTATTTCTCTTCTCCTGCTGGGTTTAGGTTTTCTTTGTTGTTCTTTCTCGAGCTCCTTTAGGTGTAGGGTTAGGTTGTGTATTTGAGACCTTTCCTGTTTCTTGAGATAGGCTTGTATCGCTATATATTTTCCTCTCAGGACTGCCTTTGCTGTGTCCCACAGATTTTGGACCGTTGTGTTTTCATTATCATTTGTTTCCATGGTTTTTTTCAATTCTTCTTTAATTTCCTGGTTGACCCGTTCATTCTTTAGAAGGATGCTGTTGAGTCTCCATGTATTTGTGCTCTTTCCAAATTTCCTCTTGTGATTGAGTTCTAGCTTCAGAGCATTGTGGTCTGAAAATATGCAGGGAATGATCCCAATCTTTTGATACCTGTTGAGACCTGATTTATGACCCAGGATGTGATCTATTCTGGAGAATGTTCCATGGGCACTAGAGAAGAATGTGTATTCTGTTGCTTTGGGATGGAATGTTCTGAATATATCTGTGATGTCCATCTGGTCCAGTGTGTCATTTAAGACCTTTATTTCCTTGTTGATCTTTTGCTTGGATGATCTGTCCATTTCAGTGAGGAGTGTGTTAAAGTCTCCTACTATTATTGTATTCTTGTCACTGTGTTTCTTTGATTTTGTTATTAATTGGTTTATATAGTTGGCTGCTCCCATGTTAGGGGCATAGATATTTAAAATTGTTAGATCTTCTTGTTGGACAGACCCTTTGAGTATGATATAGTGTCCTTCCTCATCTCTTATTATAGTCTTTGGCTTAAAATCTAATTGATCTGATATAAGGATTGCCACCCCAGCTTTCTTCTGATGTCCATTAGCATGGTAAATTGTTTTCCACCCCCTCACTTTCAATCTGGAGGTGTCTTCAGGTCTAAAATGAGTTTCTTGTAGGCAGCATATGGATGGGTTTTGTTTTTTTTATCCATTCTGAAACCCTGTGTCTTTTGATTGGGGCATTTAGCCCATTTACGTTCAGGGTAACTATTGAGAAATATGAATTTAGTGCCATTGTATTGCCTATAAGGTGACTGTTACTGTATATTGTCTCTGTTCCTTTCTGATAATACTTTTAGGGTCTCTCTTTGCTTAGAGGACCCCTTTCAATATTTCCTGTAGAGCTGGTTTGGTGTTTACAAATTCTTTCAGTTTTTGTTTGTCCTGGAAGCTTTTTATCTCTCCTTCTATTTTCAATGATAACCTAGCTGGATAAAGTATTCTTGGCTGCATGTTTTTCTCGTTTAGTGCTCTGAATATATCATGCCAGTTCTTTCTGGCCTGCCAGGTCTCTGTGGATAAGTCT
>ML108197.1:0-43220 GCA_003697995.1 Taxidea taxus jeffersonii | reverse complement strand
TGTGCTTGAGTAGGGACAGCAATTTGTGGCGCCTGGGTGGCTCAGTGGGTTAAAGCCTCTGCCTTCGGCTGAGGTCATGATCCCAGGGTCCTGGGATCGAGTTCCGCATCAGCCTCTCTGCTGGGCAGGGAGCCTGCTTCCTCCTCTCTCTCTCTACTTGTGATCTCTGTCTGTCAAATAAATAAATAAAATCTTAAAAAAAAAATAAATGCAGATGTTGAAGAAAAGCTGAAAATCATTTACATAAGAATCTATCTCAAGAAATTGGGCAGGCAGAGGAGGAACTCAGTAAGTTAAACACCCAAGAAAGTAGGACTTAATAAAGATAAAACAGAAAATTAATGATAGTAAATAAATGTACAATGAGAGAACCCACAAACCCCAAGTTTGGTTCTATAAAAGGATCAATATTCTTGATAAACCTCCATTAAGAATAATCGAGAAAAAAAGTGAGAACCAAAGTACTGATACCAAGAATGGAAAAGAGCAGGGACACCTGGGTGGCTCAGTCCGTTAAGCCACTGCCTTCGGCTCAGGTCATGATCCCAGGGTCCTAGAATTGGGTTCTGCATCAGGCTCCTTGTTCGGTAGGGAGCCTGTTTCTCTCTCTGCCTCTGCTTGCTTGTGCTCTCTCTCTCTCTCTGACAAATAAATAAATAAATAAAATCTTAAAAAAAAAAAAAAGAATGAAAAAGAGCAGCTCACCACACATCATACCTTTAAAAGAATACAAGGTGGGGGTACCTGGCTGGCTTAGTCAGTGGGGTGTGCAACTCTTGATCTCAGGGGTTCTGAATTGGAGCCCCATGTTGGGCATAGAGCCCACTGAAGAAGAAAAAAGTGTGTGATGGACATTAAGGAGGGCATGTGATATAATGAGCACTGGGTGTTCTATAAGACAGATAAATTACTGACCTCTAACTCTTAAACTAATACACTATGCGTTAATTAATTGAATTTAAATTTTTTAAAAGACCAAAAAAAATTTTTTTTGAATTAAAAAAGAAAAGATTCTCTCCCTCTTCCTCTGCCCCTCCCCGGTTCACACACACATATGCAGGTACTCTCTCTAAGAAAAACAACAAAACAAAACAAAACTATACAGAGAAATCATTGTATATATATCCATCTGTAATTTGTCTTTTTTTGCTCAAAATTATGTTTTTGAGATTCAGCAACGTTGAATTGTTAATTCATTTTCACTGTGGTATGAAATTCCATTAAACGATTATGCTGCAATTTCTTTAAAAAAAAGAATGTAAGGATATTATAAGTTTCTGCAAATAAATTAGAAAATAGGAAATAAATTCTTCAAAAGGGACACTGTACTAAACCTGAGACAAGGGAAAATAGGAATCTAACTAGTCCTATATATGTCGAATCTGTAACTTAAAACTTTCTCTCAAAGAAAACTCCAGGCCCACACTGACTTCACCAGTGAATTCTTCAAGAATTTAGGGAAGAAATAGCAACGATCTTTTTATAAAATCTTTTATTTATTTATTTTTATTTGTCAGAGAGAGAGAGCGAGCACAGGCAGACAGAGTGGTAGGCAGAGGCAGAGGGAGAAGCAGGCTCCCTGCCGAGCAAGGAGCCCGATGTGGGACTCGATCCCAGGACGCTGGGATCATGACCTGAGCCGAAGGCAGCCGCTTAACCAACTGAGCCACCCAGGCGTCCCAAAATAGCAACGATCTTTTATAAACCATGAACTCTCCTAGAGAATAAAGAGGGAACAGTTACTACTGGTTTTATAAAGCCAACTTAACCTTAATTCCTGACAAAAATCTTCAGGAAAGGAAAATTACCAAGCTCTCTTATAAACATAGATATAAACATTATATTTAAAATATTAGCCTAAAATACATGAAAAAATAACCAAGTAGAGTTTATTCCAAGAATATAAGGAAAAGTCCAATATTTAAAACTCAACGAACACTGGCAGATACTGCTTTAACCGAGTGATCAAGGTTACCATTACCGGTAACAAGACATCGTGTACCCCTGATATGATTGGGAAGAGCACACCACGTTACAATATATTGCTTAGAAATGAATGCCTTCAATCTAATCATGAGAAGACATCACACAAACCTCAATTAAAGGATAGTCTAACAAAATTCTCTTCAAAAGCGTCAAGGTCATGAAAGACAAGGAAGGACTGAGAAACTGTCAAAGATGAGAGCAGACTAAGGACACACCACCCCTAAACGCAATACGGCATCCTGAAATAGAATATTAGTGGGAAAACTGGTAAAATCTGAATAAAGGACGTAGTATGACTAAAAGTTTCATACCAATGTTACTTAAGTGACAATTCAGTTGACAATTATTCCACGGTTATATAAAATGAGCATTTGGGTCAGTTGTGTGAAGGGTATAAGGAACCTCTGTACTATTTTTGCAACTCTTCTGTAAGTCTAAAATTGTTTCAAAATAAAAAGCCAAGATAACTCAGTTAATGTAATATATCACGTGAACAGAATGAAAAGAAAAATCTTATGATTGTGTCGATACAGAAAAAAAATTTGAAAAATTCAATATTGGGGCAACTGGGTGGTTTAGTGGGTTAATCATCTGCCTTTGGCTAGGGTCCTGATCCTGGGATCAAGTTCTGTGTTGGGCTCCCTGCTCAGTGGGGAGTCTTCTTCTCCCTCTGCCCCTCCCTCCTGCTCATGCTCTTGCTTGCTCATTCTCTCTCTCTCTCTCAAATGAATAAATGAAAAATCTTTAAAATTCATTATTCATTCATGATTAAAAATAAGTTCTTAGCCAACTAGAAATATAAAGAATTTCTTCATTCCTATAAAGGACATCTATACAATCCTCAGAAAACATCATAATCTCCCCAGTTTGGAAATGAGACAAAGACATCTGTTATCATATCTGTTCAAAATTGGACTGGAGGTTCACAGCTAATACAATAAGGCAAGAGCAATGAGAATGAAGAAGAAAGAGAAAACTGCCATTATTCATCAGGATCATGGATAATATAGAGAACTTTTTATGATTATGTATGTAATACATATTATTTATATAGAGATAGCTATTGAGAGATCCAAAAGAAACTACAAACTACAAAAATTAGCAAATGAACTTAACAAGACAGCTGAATATGAGATCAACATAAAGAAATCCATTGCATTCTATATGCTAAAAATAAATCAGAAAATAAAAATTTTAAATAATAATACAGCATTACAATAACATAACCAATGTTAAACACTTAAGAATAAATCCAGGAAAAGATGTGTGACACCTTTGTGTGAAAAGAGTAACTTGTCACCGAACCAAGTTAAAGACCCAAATAAATGTTCAAGGGCTAGGGGATGAGGGTTTATAAACATGCTCTCCCACATAATCTACAGATTCGGAGCAGTCCCAGTCAAATTCCAAGAAACTGGTAAACTGATTCTAGAATTTACATGGCAATGCAGAAGGCCAGGAGTCGCCAAGTATTGAAGAAGGACAACATTGGAGAACTTGCACCACTGGCTAGCCGGATTTATTTAAAAGCTGCAGTGATTAAGGCAGCATGGTATGTTTCCTAAATAGATGTTTAGAATAAGAGCCGTCATGCAGATGGATGAGGGAAAGACAATCTTTTCCCCAAATCATACTGGATTATATGAGTGCCCACATCAGGAAAAAATAAACCTTAGTAACTACCTCACACCATTCACAAAAACTAATTCTAGATGGCTTGTAGGTTTAAAGGTGATAGGTAGGGGCGCCTGGGTGGCTCAGTGGGTTAAGCCTCTGCCTTTGGCTCAGGTCATGATCTCAGGGTCCTGGGATCAAGCCCCTCACAGAGCCCCGCATTAGGCTCACTGCTCAGCAGGGAGCCTGCTCCCCCCACCCCCGCCACCCGACCCCGGCTCTGCCTGCTTCTCTGCCTACTTGGGATCTCTGTCAAATAAATAAATAAAATCTTTAAAAAAAATTGTGATAAGCAAAATAATCTAACAACCAGAGGAAACAGTATTTTCATTATTTGGGGTATGTAAGCAAATATTTCTTTAAAGAGTCACAAAAGCACCAACCTTAAAGCAAAAGACTGGTAAGATAGGTTACTTGAAACCTTAAAAACATTTAAAATCAAAAGACATCATGAAAAAAGTGTATGATTCTATTTATTTAAGGTTAAAAATGGGTGACATGAATCTGTGGCATTATAGTCTGTGGTAGGCTGAACAGTGGCCCTCCCAAAAAACTTACCTGTGTCCTAATCCCCCGAAAATTTCGGAATATATTACCATATACATGGTAAAAGAGATTTTGTGGATGTGATTAAATTAAAGGTTTGGAGATGGGGAGATTTTCCTTGATTATCCAAGTAGGCCTAATCTAATTATAAGAGTCCCAATAAGAGGAAGGCAGGAGGATCAAAGTCAGAGAGAAAAGGCTACAATGCCGGCTTTGAAAATGTAGGAAGGGAGCAGAAAGTCGAGCAAAGTAGGTGGCCTCTGGGATCTGGAAAAGACAAGGAAACATTCTCCCGAGAGCCTCTAGGAGGAATGAGCCCTGCTAACACCCTGATTTTAGCCCAGGGAGACTGATTTGGGATTTCTATTCTCCACGATTATAAGAGAATATGGTTCTAAGCCACTACATTTGTGTTACTTTGCTGCAGCAGTAACAAGAAGCTCAAACATAGTCAGAAGGCTGGTTACCTGACCTAGGAAGGAGGGAAGGCGTCCTGTTGGGAAGAGGGGCCCAGTAGCTGATAACCTTCTATTTCTTGATGTGGTCGCATGAGCACAGTTATTTTGTGAAAATTAATGAGTGCACAGTTTTCTAAAAATATATTATAATCCGATGAAAATTATATAATAAAAAAAAGAAAAACAAGGCACCTGGCTGGCTCCGTTGGTTAAGTGTCTGCCTTTGGCTCAGGTCATGATCCCAGGGTCCTGGGTTCGAGCCTCGCATGGGGCTCACTCCCTGCTCAGTGGGGCATCTGCTTCAACCTCTGCCTCTGCCCTTCCCACTGCTCATGCTTTCTTTCTCTCTCTCTCTCTCAAATAAATAAAATAAACTCTTAAAAGAAAAGTTAGAAAAAACAAAAACAAAAATTCCTTCATGGGGAATATATTCTATGTTGCCCCACTAGAGCCTGCACAGACTTTTGCCATGAAGAGGAGTTCAGTTGAGGGCATAGCTGAGCAGAAATTAACTCCCAGATGTTATTTAAGGCCATCACTAATAGGAGCATATATTTAATTTTATGAAAAGAGGAGTCCTGTGCTCATGTTAGAAGGTAGTCTTGGCTTGTCTTTAGGGATAATCCTCCCTCTTGGAGAAATTTATTTCCTCTAACAGCCTAATTTTCAATCAACATATAAAAGATTAATAAAAGGCTTTATAGCGAGAAGGATGAACTCATAGACCTCATTATCTCAAGTGTTGATAAAAGATTAAAAGAATAAATAGGTTTTTCTAAGTTTTAGGTAAATCTTTTTTTTTAAGATTTTATTTATTTATTTGACAGACATCACAAGTAGGCAGAGAGGCAGGCAGAGAGAGAGGAGGAAGCAGGCTCCCTGCTGAGCAGAGAGCCTGATGCGGGGCTCGATCCCAAGACCCTGGGATCATGACCTGAGCCGAAGACAGAGGCTTTAACCCACTCAACCACCCAGGTGCCCTGCTAAGTTTTAGGGAAATCTAAAGGTATTAGATCCATAACTGACTGCTAACGGGAAGCTGGGATGCTGGAGGTATGGCTCTGGCCTTGGAAGTTGACCTTGTGAGAACCACCATGTCCTTCCTCTGTCAGTGGCCCTTGGGTCTGATTCAGTGTGGCTATTCTGAGGCTGTTAAGAGGAAGCAGGCCAGCAGCTGTGTCAGACGAAGGTTCTGAGGATCCAAGCAGCAGCCTCACAATTATTAAATTAATAACATTGTTAAAGACCATGTGTTTTCCTGTGGGAACAGCCAAGGTCATGAAACTGAACGTGATGTTAGACTTGGTGACCTGGTCATCCAGCTTTAGTTCCAGGTCTTCCCCTCACCCTGGTGAGACACTGGGCATTGGACATGCCCCTTAACGTAGCTGAACCTCCACTGTGAGTGGGGTTTCCGAGACCACCCCAACGGGGTTATTTGGGGAGTTGAGTAAGAAGTGATATGAGAGCATTCAGACAAGTGTGGTACCGTACTGTACTGACAGAAAGATTTTTCTAGTGCAGTAAAATGCCCTGTGGTAGAAGGATTCTGTGGCCAAAAAAAGTTCAGGAACCTCTGAATTCAGGTTTCTCTGCATTTAGAGATTCCCAGTGTTCATGAGTCTTTTTTATCCCCTCCAGAAATGCAAATACTCATTAGCCTTTTGTTTTTATTTATGTTTCAAGATTTTAATTATTTATTTGAGAGAGAGAGTACATGTGCACCCATGGGGGGTGGGGCAGAGCGAGAAACAGACTCCCCACTGAGCAGGGAGCCCGATGCAAGACTCCATCCCAAGACCTGGAGATATCATGACCTGATCTGAAGGCAGCCACTTAACTGATTAAGCCTTTTAAAGGTCCCTGAGAAGTCCTGCAGTGAAGAATCCAGTTAAGTATGTTTAACCCAGTGTTTTCCAAATAAATTTGAGCAACAAAGCCACATCTCTGTACACATACATACTCTGCCCCCGTGGCCTCATTCATACCCATGACCTCAATAATCCTTACACACCAGTAACTTCCAAACTGATACTACTATTTGAGGCCTCTCCCCTGAGGTTCAGATCTAGTCAGCCTGTTGCTTATCCTTGGAGGTCTCAAGGACACCTCCAACTTAATCTATCCAAAATGTCTAAAATCAGTACCTTTTAAATCTTTTAAAGGGTTCCCTGGCTTTATGTATGACCCCAGCACCCACCCAATTCCCCAGGCAGAATCAATCCTTCATGCCTCTCTCCCTGGCATCCAGCATCCATTATAAATTTACGTCTGAATATGTCTCAAACCCATCCCATTCTCTGCAGCCCCTTTGCTTGTCGTCATTGTCCACACCCTGGTCCAGGCCACCCTGTACCTCTCCAAGAGCTTTCTACCTAGTCTCCCTGCTTGCTCTCCTGCCCCCACAATTCCACCATCCATGAACACATAGGATACGTTTTTAGAATCCAACTCTAATTCCTTCCTTAAACCTTGTTACTTCTCTTTGTTCTTCTGTTCTCTGTGCGCCCGTTGCCAGGTTTCTTCTGTTTTTTCAGATGTCCCCACAACAGTGCCTCGTGCCCTTCGCAATGCCTAGAATGTTCTCACCCTGCCCCCACTCCACTCCCTTAGCCTAAACAACCCTTTCTCAACCCTTAGATCTGCACCTGAATCCCCGTTCCTCGTTCCTCGGGAAGCTGTCCTGGCACACCCCACCCTCCATGGGCCTCTCCTGTATGTGGACTATTACACATTTGTTTTTATATTGTTTAAATGAATGTCTTTTCTCCCTCCTTAGACTACAGGCTTTATGAGGGTAGGGCCTTTCCTCTTAGCTCTTAGATATTATCTATCTAAAAGTTTCACCAATATTTTTTGTTGTAGAAAACAAAATCTTTTCTCCTCAGTACATCTCATACTTGTAATTTCTGCTGTCCTGCCTCACGGGCCTACAGCTTCTTCTGAAAATAAAAATTCAAATGTTAAGCTACCTTCTTTTCTCCCCCAGTGATCTCCAGAGAGCCTCTTTCCCACAGGCTCTATTCCAGACACACATTATGGCCGCGCACACTCCCCATGGCTGGGGCCCCCTTCATGGAGGCTGTGGTGTGTGTGGCGTCCCCCCCACCCCCGGGCCAGTCCTTGCTGGGAGCCAAGACTACATGACCTGGCCTTTCATCAGAAGGTTCATTATTTCTGTCTGATTTACGTATCTGACCCAGAGCTGGTTCGGGGGCTAGAGTTTATCACCACTCCAGGGCCCGTTCCCCTCCTGGAACCCCACAACCCCTGCACACACGCAGAAACCTGCTCAAACTTTTGCTTGGATCCTATGGAGGGATTGTGGTGATTTCATTTGCCTGTTGGCTCTGGTTAGTTTGATCCTCAGGTCAACTGCTATTTTTCCCAACTTCAGGCTTTAGTGCAAGCTGTTCTTTCCTTTCTTTCCTTCCTTCCTTCTTTTTTAAGATTTACTTATTTATTTAAGAGAGGGAGACATCGAGGGGGTGGGGAGAGCATGAGTAGAGGGGAGAGGCAGAGGGAGAGGCAGACTCCCCACTGAGTGGGGAGCCTGATGTGGGGCTCGGTCCTGGGATCATGACCTGAGCCAAAGGCAGACACTCCACCGACTGAGCCCCCATACCCACACCCAACCCGGGGCTGTTCCTTCTGCTCTGGAGGGCCCCCCCACCCAACACCCAACCTCTTCTCTCGAAATGGTTTAGCTCCACTCATCCTTCAGGCCTCAACTTATACATGCTGCTTCTTCAGAGGGGACCTTCCTGACCAACCAGTTTAATTCAATTCAGACTGCTCTGCCCTCTCATGGCTTCCACGCTTTTCCTTTAAGACACCCATCCCAATTTGTACTTCCCCATCTGTGGGTACTTATTCATGTAGCCGTTGTCTCCCCGCTAAACCATGAAGGGCATGACCATAAGGGCAGGGCCAGGGTCTCCCCACTCTATGCTCAGCCCAGGGGCTGCTGATAGCAGGACTCACGCAAATGGGCACTGAAAGAAAGACACCGTGAATTTGCCAATGAATGTGGTTGTTCTTGAAACAGTCTTTGACCATTAGAAGTTGGCCTGATGGGCAAACAGCTCCAGGCCTGAGCAAAACTTACAGAATTGTCGTTGGAAGAAACAAATGTCTTGAACTCGTCAGTGCCAATTCTTTATTTTGATTTGTTTTTTCATCTCCTGGGCTCCAAGTGACCTTGCCCGTCTGTAATCTCCTGGGTCACGCCCTTGCCTTCTGCCCTGTAATCAGAGGCCGCCTGGGGGCTTGCTGGCCTTCGGTCACCCTTCGGTCACCATTAAAACACACCTACCCTTAGAGCCGTTTTCTTCAAAAAAGATTCAGTTTTCGCTCCTGAGAAGTCGATTGTCATGAATCTTGATCATTAAGTACCCTTGAATCTGATTCAGCAGATGGTAAGTCCAGGTTCCCACTTAGCCTGGCCCAGTTTTATAGTCAAGACCTGTATGGAATGAACATCTTTGTTAGACTAAAAGCCTTAGACATGAGGCTTGTGTTTTGTTCACTCCCGGGGGGTGGGGCCTGCCACGCAGTAGGTTCTCTGTAAGTGGTATGACCATAACAAACAGGTCGACAAATGACTAAAGAGATCCAGTACAGTTCAGGGGAAAAGCCCAGACTCTGGAACCACAAGCCTGGATCCAAATCCCAGGACCTGTGTGATCACGGGCAGGCGACGTACCTCTCGGTAGCTTGGTATTCCCTTCTCTACAATGGGTACAACATCCCTCAAGAACACTGGGAAGATTAAGTGAGTTAGTATTACATGAGTTTATGAAGTATCCAGGACAGTGCCAGGCACACAGCAATGTATTTCTTACAGACTGTGACATCCGAGTGTGACCCTGGGTATTCTCCTCACAGTTGTGGCACTCTCCCTCAGCCATACTAGAGAAAACAAGTTTTGCTGTGTCTGTTTTAGCTCAAAAGCCCCTCATTCTCATTCTCCCCTGAAGTGTCTTCATATCTGGAAGTGGGGTGGGTGGGCTGCTAGATCTCACTGTTTGTACAAAAAAAAGTGCTGAGATCCTGAAAATTCTTCCCTGCAAAGAGCGAAAGAGATTCATTTTGTTTTTCCTGCAGCGAAGCTGACAACTTCTCGTTGCCTGCCAACATCTTCTGCTACGACCGCCCTTCTCAAACATTTGAAACCCTCTCCTTGCCAGCCCCATCAGAACAACAAAGTCCCGAGTCCTGAGAGAGAGAGAGAGAGACAGAGAGAGATGGGACTGGACAGGTGGCTGGAAGCCAGGTACAAGATGCTTCAGCAAGGCTGGGGGGACAGCTGAGGCCACCATGACCCCCAATCTGCAAGCCACCACAGGCAGGAAAGAGCAGTCTGCTAATGGCCGCCATTGTGGGCCACTTTCGCTCAGGGGGATTGGTTTGTACACATTCAGAAAACTAAGCTTTCGTTTCTTTGTTTCATTTACTCTTTGTTCATTTCTTTGTTCATTCAACAAATATTTTCTGAGCATTTAATATGTGTCAACTGCTGGGAATGGAGAGATGACCGAGATAAATGTCTCTGCTTGCATGGAACTTACATTCCATGATCATTCATATCATCATGATCATAGAATGTAAAATCATAATTAATATTACAGTAGATCATTATCCACTCGCCACCTCCTGCAAACACGGCTCACCTGGGAATGGTTCATGGAACCGTAGCAGTTCCTCAGGGATTCTCTGAGACCGTGTTAACATGCTCAGGGATTTTCTGCAAGTCAACAAGAGTCACTTGGCTTCTCTGGCCACAGGGAAAATGTTAACAGGAAGTACTGTTGTCATGTGTGAGTTGCAACCCAGGCATGGGGAGGCCCAAGGCTCCCGCCAGTCTGTGCAGGGCTCTGTGCTCAAAAGTTAAGGTGCCATGCTTCACCCCCCTCAGGATGATCACTATCACAAACAACAACAGAAAATCTCAAACGTGGATGTGGAGAAATCCGAACCTTTGTGCACTATCTATGTGAATATAAAATGGTGCCATGGTTATGGAAGACGGTCTGGGGTTCTCAGCAAATTAAAGATAGAATTACCGTTTTGGGGTCTACAACCATAAGAACTGAAAACAGGATCTCAAAGGGATATTGGCACACTCACGTTTATAACAGCGTTATTAACAATAGCCGAGAGACAGAAGCCACCCAAACATCCTTCAAGAGGTGAATGAATAAACAGAAAGTGGTATATAGAGACCATGGTTATTATTCAGTGGTTAACAAGGAAGGAAATCCTGTCCCATGCTACAACATGAATGAGCCTTGGGGACATAAGCTAAATGAAATAATCTAGTCACAAAAAGACAAATACTGTATGAGTCCAACTCCTAGACACAGAAAGGAGAATGGTAGTTTCTAGGGGCTGGGGAGAGGGAGTGTGAAAAGGAGAGCTGCTGTCTAATGGGTATGGCTTCAGATGTGCAAGTCAAAAAGGTCCTGGAGATTTGTTTCACAACAATGTGAATATACTTACCACTACTGAGCGATACACTTAAAAAATAATTGACATTAAATTTTATTGTATATATACATTATATATATAATAAAATTTAATGTCAATCATTTTTTAAGTGTATTGCTTATATATAATGTACATAATATATACATTGTATATTCTATATACAATGTATCTATTATTTATATGTATATACACATAATATTTAAATTTAAAATTTAATTAAAAATTAAATTTGAAAATTTTATTTTTTAAAAAAATTTAAAATTCAATTTAAAATTTAATTTAAAATTTAAAATTTAAAAAAAAAGAGTTCAGGCTCTAGTGGCCAAGGACTGGGACTCTGTGATCTGTGACTTCTTCCTGGACCCAAAAGGAGGGGAGAGAAGGGTGTGTGTAGGGTTCCCTGGGGCGGGGAAAGGGCTGGGTTCTGCTCCACTTCCATCCTGTGGCAGAAGTCTAGAAGTTGAAATGAACCTGGTCACTAGAGAGCCTGGATAATTTTTACTTGGACTAAGCCCCCAGAAGAAGTGCATTGGGACCCACTGCCTGGTAGTTGTCCCTGCCAGGTCTCAAAGTCCCCAACTTTGTATCACAAGAGAAGAAATAGAACATGGTACAGAGCAAGCATTCATAAGTTCAAATCCTATCTCTGCCATTTACTTTTGGCCATGGGGCCTTCATCAAGGTACCTGAGCTCTCAAGTGCCTCAGTTTCTTCATCTATAAAATGGGGGCAGCAGCACTCCTATCACAGGCATAGAGTGAGGCCTAAGCAGCCATCCTATGAAAACCCTTGAACTTTGGTTGATGTTTAGGAAGGTCAAGGATTCTTGACAGTGTCCAGGCATGTATGGGGATATTCCTGCTGCCCCTGAAGAACTGGGCCCCTGGGTGGACGTGGATGCAGTGGGAAGAAAATGTGGCTGAGGCAAAGTGGGCACCATGCACTCTCCAGAGTTGCTCAGCCTTGGGAGGCCAGCCTCAGGGCTGGGTGGGCTGAGAGCAGGAGAGCGAAGTAGCCAGTGCTGCCCCAGCTGTCACCACCCCCCACCACGTCCCCACCCCAAGTCATATATTATCTCCTTCTCCTCACGCCCAGCCTATCAGGAGGGGGTGGCCAGGTGTGTGGGATGGGACAGGCCACACCCACCGGAAGCTGCCAGCTCCTCCAGCGGGGTGGGGCGGTGGGACACAGGCCATCTCTGGGGCTTGGCCCCTCCCACCCAGGCTCCAGTTTCCTCTGAAGAACCACCCAGACCAACTCCTGGGGGCGCATTTTATAACCGGTTCTTCCAGCGATTAACCCTGCAACTCCCGACAAAAACACAGACCCAGGTGGAGCTAATTAGGGTGGGAGGGGCAGTCAGGACTCTAGGAATTTGGTGCCAGCCTCCCCTGCAGGTCACTCAGGGATTGAGGCCTCCGGCAGGCGGTGCAGACACTGCCTCCTCTCACCGAGCCCACATCTGATGGGGGAGGGGTTCACTCCTCCTCATGCTGCTTCCGGAGGGTGCCCCCTGGTTTGGGGGAGCTTCGGAATCCCGCATGGTGACCGCTGGGTAATCATAACACCTAAGGATGGAGGATTTGGATAAAGGCCCACTTCTTTGGTACTTGGTCTGTGGAGCAAGGCGTTTTGCAGTTGACTCTGACTGGTGGGTACAATTATCATTCCCATTACACAGATGAGAAAACTGAGGCTCAGAGGTGAGAAGGTGCTTGGTTAAGGCCCCAAGGCTTTAAGTGATGGAGCTGGTTTTTTGTGTTTTTTTTTTAAGATTTTATTTATTTATTTGATAGATAGAGATCACAAGTAGGCAGAGAGGCAGAGAGAGAGAGGAGGAAGCAGGCCGTCCGCAGAGCAGAGAGCCCGATGCGGGGCTCGATCCCACGACCCTGGGATCATGACCTGAGCAGAAGGCAGCGGCTTCAACCCACTGAGCCACCCAGGCGCCCGGAGCTGGTATTTTAAACCTGGGTTTGTCAGACTGCAAATCCTCCTCACCACCATTTCCCTTTTCTGCCTCGTACTGAAGATAAAATGACCTTACGCTACTGTGCTTGGCTACTGTTTTCTGCTCCGCCTGTCACGTTTATAGGCAACTGCTGGTGTTCAATGTTAATGCTGAGAGCAATGTAGTTATGATGCAAAACAGCCAAGAACCTCAAAACTCTGCACCTAAAATAGGATCACATCACTCTTGATTTCAAAAATCTTCGGGGATTACTTACCAGATCAAATTCAAACTCTTCAGCCTGTGATGCAAAGCACTAAAGAGAGTATGACCAAATGCCAAACTCCCGTTGCTCTTTCCTCTTTCAAGAATGATCTTCAGTCTGGAAAGGGAAAAATAACCCTACTGAGTTGGAACTGGAGCCCAAGGTTGGTGCAAAGATGCCATTGACAGGGTTGGAGGAGACTCTGGATGCCCTCCCAGTGCTCCCCAGCCCCAGCACAGCCAGGGGGAGAACAGGATCCCAGCCCGCTCCATAGCTGTTGTTAATCTTTCATACATCATAGCAAATGCGAGAGATCCAAAGATTGGGGTGGGCAAAAGTCCTTGTCTTCAGAAGGTAGAGTGCTTGGATTCTGCAAACTACATATGTATGGGTACTATGGGGAGCACCAAAAAACCCAGCACAACTGTAGTACGTGCTAGTAAGGAAATGGTGCATGCACCCTAGAAATAACGAGCACAGAGAGCTGAATTGCTGCAGGGGTCCACTCGGAACAAGTCAGGCTGGTGTCACTCATTTCCTGTTCTGATGGGGTTCTTGGGCTGGTAGGTCAGGGAGACGTTGATGATGATATATCCAGATTTCAGCGGGACAGCGGATATCTCTCAGGACTTTCTTGTAGACAAAATTGGAAAATTGTGAGCTGGATGTGCCTGTATTTAGAACACATGACCTGAGGAATGCCAACTCATGGTAACTCAGAGGAAGTCTGTCTTGGTGGGCAACAAGTCCCTCCCAAGCCTGTTGTTTTGGATACTTTTATCAATAATAGAAAAGGCAGCTGATGCAAGGAGAATTAACAGTTTGGGTGTGCAGAAATAAGATCTAGACTGACTGACACAATGGGCGGGATCTAATAGGATGAAACTGAATTGGAATATGTGTGAAAAGTTCTGGACTTTAACAAATCAGTGACGCAGGGTGAAAGGACTTAAGGAATTCAGTGGACTAAAAGCTCCATGAGTTAATAGAAATCAAGTCCTAGAAAAAGGCTTGTGTCTCCCCTCTGCCTTCAGGATGTCAGATCCCTCCAAAGGATCTGACTACCAAATTATTCAACAGGTTCTGGAATGTGCCATGTCCTTGCACACTTCCTTACCTCTGCACGCATTGCGCATTGTTCCCACCTCCTTCTCTAGCTCGCCTGATGGATTCCCATTGACTCTAACGTCCATTTTCCAGTCACCCCTGCTACAGAATGTTCTCTATTCCGGGCTCTCTTGTGGCACTCACACATTGATCAAATAAATGATCAATTCCCCTGTCTGTCTCTTTCACTGGACTATATTCTCCTGGAGCACAGGCTTTCTCATTCACAGGATGGGTGTTCAACAAATGCTTGTGAACAGGTTCTGACAAAGGGCTAATCCTGTCTTGCTATGTTTGCACAAGAATGATGGGCAGAAATGATTTCCTAATTCTGCTCATGCAGGGAAGATCAGACAACCTGAATATAGATTTCAGTTCTGGGTCCCACACTTCAAAAGACACGATGAGACAGGATGGAGTGACCCCAGGCTGGGTGGTAAAGGGTTTAGATGTTCTATCACATGAGGAAAAGCAAAAAAATGGGAATGTTCAGCCAGGAAAAGAGGCAGCTTGGCCAAGGTCACAAGAACTGTCTTTGAGTGTTTGGGAGAATGATACAGTGGTCCCTTACTGTCTGGGGGGTAAGAGACTTCTTTAAGCCCTCAGTGAAACACACACACACACACATACACACACACACACACGGAGTGGGAGGCAATTTGGGGTGTGGTTAAGAGCCCAGCTTGAGACTCAGACTCAGAAATCTGAATCCTGGTTGTACCTTAAGCAAATTGCTTAACCTCCTTATCTGTTTCTTTATCTGTGAAATGGACGTAATGATATTATCTTTCTCACAGGAGGATTACATGTGGCAATAGATGGAATGTGTTTAGAACAAAATACGCCATATTCCATAAATGTTAGCTCAGAAATATCAGAAGGGTGTTGTCCCGCAAAGCCTGAAGAAGTCTGCTCAGGAAGGCTGCAGATACCAGATTCAGAAGCCCTGGAACCCCCACCCTCTGTGGATATAGAGCCCTCGTGCATCCCTGGCCTGTGAGAATCTGTGGGTCTGGGCCTCTTCTTTCCTCTTTGTCTGAGCCCCACACTCTCAGGGCCCAACCTCTGGTTAAAGAGCCTGCCTCCTTCTGGCCCACACCCACACTGAACAAGTGTGGGGACCACAGCAGGAGGGTTCATGGCCACTGGTGATACATGAAAGTTAGAAATCAAGCTGAAAACTGCTAAGTAAAATATGTTCTATCTCCATAATGCAATAGTCACATCTCGGTAACAACCTGGAAGGCCGGGTTCCTACAGAGAACTCCTTGAAATTCTATGCCAGAACGTCATGGCAGGTAGAGAACTGGCCCCAACCCCCAACCCCAGGCAGGCAGCCTGTCCCCCTTCTTTGCATGCCCCTCCTTACATCCCTCCCCAGGAGGGGCTCCACAGGCAGATGTGTGGACACCCAGGTGTATGTGGTGTATAAGCCATGTTTATAACCATACCCCTCCCTTGCCGTCTTGCGCCCCCATGAATGGTCGCCCCTTAGGTCTAAGGATGCTGGCTCTGGAGGGATGGTCCATCCTCAGGAGGACAGAGCAGGAGGAAAGACCAGTCAGGGCCTATGAATATGCTCCAGGCTCCTTGGGCAGGGAATTAGATGTCAGACACCTGGGACAGGGGCGAAAGGGCGGGGACTGGAGTTGCCAGCTTCCCTTGGCTCTTAGAGTCCTGGCCTTTTAAAAGTGAGGTCCAGAGGAGGGGCACCCCAGCCCAAGCCTGAGGGCAGCACTGTGCCTGTGAACGCTCCAAAGCCTGTGTGCTTCCAGGCTAGCTGTCCCCTGCCTACCCCGCCCAACACGATGGGTTTGGGCAGGTGCGGTGGGGAGTGTTTGCCTCTAGGGAGCAGTGCCTAGAAAGAGGAAAGGAAATCTATTTACTCTGGGGTCAATTTAGAGAAAGATAAAAGGTGGAGTTGACTTTACAGAGAGGGCTACCAGGAGCAATGCCTGAGACGGGCCCCAAGGGGACAGGCTTCCGCGTGGCTAGACCACGTGACGTCAGGACTTCCGGTCTCATGGCATCTGGACTTCCGGTCCCCAGCGCGGGTCCCAGGCCTGCTTGTGCTCAGGCCGGTTCCTGAGGGTCCGCTCCGCTCTGTGGGGTAAGGAGTAGGCTCTGCAGGCGGCACTGTCCGGGTGTGGGTGGGCAGCCAGAGGCTTTGGCAAGAGGTAGGAGAACGGCTGGGGTGGGTGGAGGCGTGGTATTTCTCCCCCTCCTGCTCTGCCTTGGGTGCCATCTCTGGCAGCAGACGGGCTTCTCTCATGACCCCGGCTCCCACTGTGGCTCTGGCCCCACTTTTCCTTCCGGTGACCTTGCCCTTGGAGAGCCTGCCTGCCGCCTGTGTCACTCCAGCCTCAGGCGGTGGTGGTGTCCAGTTGTTGCTGATCTCTGGGCTGCCGCACTCTCCCCTGGTTGACTTCTTAACCTTTTCCGTCACCTTGAATTCAGTTCCTTGCATTAAATTCCTCTTGCTTTATATCCTCGGAAGCCGGTTTCTGTTTTCCTGAAATCAACATGCATGGAGCCCTATTAGGTATCAGTTGACTTCCTAGATCATCAGTTTGACTCTTCAGACCCAAACCAGTGTAGATAGCATTTAGGTATATAGAGTGAACACTGAGTTTCTAAGAGGCGAAATAACGTTGCTAAGGTTCCCAGCTAGTAAGTGGTAGGACAGCTAGGATTTGAATCTTAAGTTTGCTTCCCCTCCAAGCCTGCTCTCTTTCCAATACACCTTACCGCTTGCTTGGACAACGTGCTGGGAAACATTAGAGGCAGTGTGGGAAGCTGGTGCAAGGAGGATTTTGGGGTGAGGGTGGCTTTTGATCTCCCCAAATTACTCCAGCAGCCACCTCCTCTTTCCTAGGAAGGCATAAATAAGGGGAACTTTAAAAAATTCTCATTTTAAGTATTTTCAGAAAATCTGAATAGAAAGAAATCTCACAGAGTCCACGCAGACTTCCATTCAGACTGCTGGAAACAGATTTAAATTGTTAAGCTGAATGGGAAGCTGGGTGAAACACTATGATTTTTTTGAGACATAAGAAACTTGGCTGAAAGGAAATGCCTGCTATCATGAGACAATTTTAGATTTAATCCCTGTAATACCAATGCAAATAATTCTGTCCCCCTTCTCTCCTGTTTTTTTTTTTTTTTTCCCCCTTCACTTCTCTTTTAAAACCTTAAACCAATGGCTCCCAGATGATGCTGGTGCATCACAAGCTGGATTGGGGTGGTTTGTTCCCAAGGCAAAGAACTTGGGTCTTTTCCTAATTCGTAGGAGGGGGTGAGAGAGGGAGGAGAAGGTGGGAAATTAGGTTCATGGTATAATTTTCCTCAGTTTTTTTTTTTTTTTAATTTACTTGATAGATCACAAGTAGGCAGAGAAGCAGGCAGAGAGAGAGAAGGAAGCAGGCTCCCCGCTGAGCAGAGAGCCCGATGTGGGGCTCGATCCCAGGACCCTGAGATCATGACCTGAGCCGAAGGCAGAGGCTTAACCCACTGAGCCACCCAGGTGCCCCTAATTTTCCTCAGTTTTAAGAATTTTCTTATTTAATTCTTCTTAAAAGTCACCTGAAATGCTTCTGTGGTCCAGAATCTAGACCATAATGTGAGGCAGCATCTGATTTATCATGAGTTTACTTAGAAAGCCTTGAAGGTGTGCCACAGAGTGGCAGGGCTCCAGTCACTCTGTCCTAAAACAAGCCGCTGCCTTCAGAAGTGCGCCAAGACGCCTGCCTGGATGCACCATTCAGATTCCATCTTGGGAGGGAAGGCACTGTGAGGAACAGTTAGAGTGACTCCCAGCATCCCAGACTAGCCAGGCCCCAGTTCATGTGACCCCCTGCATCTGCTGTTGCACACCAGACCAGGAGCCACCCCTTCCCAGCCCCCATCTTGGTTCAGAAAACAAGGTAGTGCCAGGCAGGGGAAACCGCTCCAGTTAGGATGACCCACGCACATGTCGGAGGGCATTGTTCTGGAGTGACCTAGAAGCTTTGAAAGGATATAGGAAATGCCTTCCTTACTGCGGTATGGGCAAGGAGACTCTGTGGCTGGTCAGTGTCCCCTTTCTCTCCATCACTCCTTGCACTAACCCAAAAGGTAGCCAAGATCTATGAGTCGATTGGTAAAGCTGATCAGTTTCACCTTTTTTTTTTTTAAAGATTTTATTTATTTGACAAATCACAAGTAGGCAGAGAGGCAGGCAGAGAGAGAGGAGGAAGCAGGCTCCCCGCTGAGCAGAGAGCCCGACGTTCATCTTTTGAGCCTGGTCATGGTGGGAAGTCTGCGTGTCTGCGTGAGGTCCTTGACCTAGAGGTGGAGGAGAATACCTGCTCCACTTTAAAGAGGAGAACCCTGAACATTGCCCCTGGAGCCTGGGCTCTCCCCATCCCCAAACGTTTGCCGATGACCCCCTGTATGGGAGAAGAGGAAGAGGACTCTTGTCAAATTAAGCACAAGGCATTCACAGCCTATTTTGCTATGTGCTTTGCCAAGGACAAAATGAGTTCCCCAGCAATCAGTAGTTGGTGGTGTTTGCAGATCCCATCCCAAAGCCCATCTCAGGAAACCAGGGCACTCTGCTCAATATTTGCACCACATCTCGGTAGGGGTTAATGGAATCTAAATCTGTCCTGCAGGGAATTGTCTTATAATTTCTAATAAGTCACTGGAATTGGCAGATTGCAGACCAATTTTTCAGAACAGCCAATATTTAATAGACTACCTTAGATGATTAAGTGAAATGATTTCTTGGAGTGGTCCCAGAGATCACTCTAGAAGTCATCTCGGCTAATCATCTCAAAACCAAAGGAGGAAGTCATAATGCCACTTGCCAGTTAAGTTTGGTTTCTGCCAAGATGAGGGCCTCTTAATCTAGTATCTGCGTGCCCAGAAGGTCCATGGTGAGGCCCCAGACAGTGAGCACCTCCCACAAAGTTCTGTGTGTTTGTATCAGTGATCATAACATTCCCCCGTGGATCCATGACCCCAGAGAAGATAAAAATGCCTGCTTGGGGGCTTGGTGTCATTCATTTTACAGGTCCCTTTCTATAAGCTCCGATTAATTTTTCATGTTTGTCTCAGATTTCTCCCCTTACTCTGGGTGGCTTTTGTCTGTGGACCCACGAAAACTGCTGGATGCTGATCAAACTGTTTCTGTGGCTGAGAAAGAAACTACATCATTTGTTTGGGAAGCTGACACCTCACTGCCGGTTGCTCCCCTCCCCTGCTCAATATTAAAATGTTCACATCTAAACCTGGAATAGTGGGGCAGGCAATGTTCAGCGTCTTTAAAATAAAGGCAAGCCCGAGTTTCCCCTCCCCTCACAAATGACACATAAAGTCAGATTTCCAAACATCTCAGGATGGTGTCTGTTCCTTGTCTCGGTGGGATTACTAAATTACCCTTAACTCCTCGGAGGAGGTCTTTTCCTTCCCACACCCTGGCAGTTACTTGCCCATTAATATAATCAAGTAACCACCGTATGAACAACTTTTAAATTTTGAATACCAGGTTGTACATTTTCTTCACTCTCCTCCATCCATAATTTCCTGAATTTTCAAGGTCTGGGCTTTCCCCTGTCTCTCTTTCTCTCTCTCTTCTTATTCAGCTGAAAACCGGGCAGGACTAGGGTAGTGAGGAATATTCATGCGAACATCTGTGTGAAGGACTTATGCCTCCTTCCTTCCTCAGTGTACTAGTCGCATAGTCTAAGCAGTAAGGCCAACATGGGCTGCAGAAAAAGCCTTACCCACCCAAGAGCTGGGGGTGTGTGTGAGCCCAGCATTGCAGATCCGAGTGTCAGTTTTCTTGCTGTCAGCTGGGATTTCCAGAAAACAAAGCCCTCTTGTTCAGGTAGCTCAGAGCTCTTTAACACCTACACATTCATTCCCTCTTCTGCTCAAAGTCCCACCTGGAGGCATGTTGGGTGGGGGTGAGTCAGCAGCACCTGCCCAGTATGGTCCTCCAGAGGAATTTGGATCAGCACATCTGTGTCCATTTTGTCCCCGTGACCCACTCACCTCGGGTGGATGGAGGTGATGGAAACTCCTTTTCTTACTGCCGCTAGATGTGTGTGACCCTGGACGAGTCACTTAATTTCCTTCCTTTGCTGTCTGCTGGTGGTAGTGATGCCTATGTGACCAGGAAGCAGAGCTGATTCACTTAGATGAAATATATCAAGTGGGTCGATGAAATATATCAAGTGTTAGGTTTCTTCTCACTTGTAAAGTGGGGGTGATGATACCTGGTGAGAATATAATCCTACTTATTAACAGCCTGTGAAGGGAAAGCTGCAAGGAGTGAATATGTATGGATTTTTCTAAAGATATTTGACTTGGAGGTTGAAACTTCTGAAGTATAAGGTCACTAAGACATATGTAAATTTGCATGAGGCTTTCCTAGGGTTTGTGCTTTTGGAACCAAAGAGATGGTGATTGTGAAAGAGTTCTGAAATCAAATGTGGTATTTGGGAAACGCTATAGCCTATATGTTCCTCTGGGAAGTTGGCATTGCGCATTCGTATCTTAAAGTCCTGTGATTTAAAAAGAATGTTTAACTATGATTAACTCAGTGTTTGCACATTTATTGGACCACTTAATAAAAAGGACCCTTTTATTCATGTCACATGGTTAATATCCCCGGTTTGATGTATCATTCAGAGATGTGCTAAATTACCCTACTCCCACTGTAAGCTCTCTCAAGGATAGTAATAATTTTATTTTATTTTTTATTTTTTTTAAAGATTTTATTTATTTATTTGACAGAGATTACAAGTAGGCAGAGAGGCAGTCAGAGAGAGAGAGGAGGAAGCAGGCTCCCCGCTGAGCAGAGAGCCCGATGCGGGGCTCGATCCCAGGACCCTGGGATCATGACCTGAGCCAAAGGCAGAGGCTTTAACCCACTGAGCCACCCAGGCACCTGATAGTGATAATTTTAAAGATAGATTTTAAATTGAATTGGAAATCCAAAAAGAGTTCTCTGTTCTGTGACTGTATATTTAGTCATCAGGAATTTTTGTTAACCTGTGATTTAAAAAGACAGCCTTCTGGGATGCCTGGGTGGCTCAGTTGGTTAATCAGCTGCCTTCGGCTCAGGTCATGATCCCAGTGTCCTGGGATCGAGTCCCACATCGGGCTCCTTGCTCAGCAGGGGGCCTGCTTCTCCCTCTGCCTCTGCCTGCCACTCTGTCTGCCTGTGCTCGCGCTCTCTCTCTCTCTGACAAATAAAAAAAAAAAGAAAAGAAAAAAGACGGCCTTCTTGCGAATGATGGGTTTGGTGCCTTTTGGATTCAGATATTCCAGCATCCGAGCATTTTGTTTAATCAAAAACAATGCCACTTTCGGATGTATATGGCTTTTTATCTAATGGATCTACTACTTTATCTAACCAGTCTGCTACACAGGATCCTCAAGGCACACAGGAAAGAAGCGGAGAAGGCTTTATCCACATATTCCTGGGAGTAGTTTTCTCTTCCCTGAGCGGAAGCTGCACTGAGGTGTTTGTCCTCCCAACTGGACACACTTTATCTTCACTCTCCAGAAGCAATGCCTCAAGGATTTCACATCTGGGGCGCCTGGTTGGCTCAATGGGTTAAGCTTCTGACTTCGGCTCAGGTCATGATCTCAGGGTCCTGGGGTCGAGCCCTGCATCCGGCTCTCTGCTTAGCAGGGAGCCTGCTTCCCTTCCCCTCTCTCTGCCTGCCTCTCTGCCTACTTGTGATCTCTCTCTGTGAAATAAATAAATAAAATCTTAAAAATTAAAAAAAAAAAAAGAGTTTCACATCTAGCAGCATAGGCAACAGTGTCTATTTTTTAAACAATTTTTTAAAAAGATTATTTATTAGAGAGAGAGTGCACAGATGTTAGAGTGGAGGGGAGAAGGGGAAGGGGGAGAGGGAGAATCTCCAACAGCTCCCGTGCTGAGCGCACACCCCACCCCCCACCTGCGAGATGGGGGCTCCATCTCATGACCCTGAGATCATGACCTGAGCTGAAATCAAGAGTCACACACTTAACTGACTGTGTCCCCCAGCCCTCCACCCCCCACCAACCACAGTGTCTACTGTTAAATGTGCTAGACACTAGGTGGTATGCTTTAATCCTCACCACAGCTTTCCCAGGTAGGGATTATTTCCTTTATCTGACATCTGAGAAGACTGAGACTCAAAGTGGTTCAGTTGACTTGCTTATAGTTAGATGTAGAACTATGTCTCAAAGGCCAGGTCTGCTGACTGAAAAGCTGTGGTCCTATGTCACCTTCACCCCTCTTCTCCAAGAAGTCTGAAGCTTTCCATGGCAGGATCTCATATGCCACACTTTTTCTTACCTCCATAAAACTACATCAGCCTTAGTGCTACAGACTGTATGTGTCCCCAGATTCCTATGTTGGAACCTAATCCCCCATGTGATACTATTAGGAGATGGGGCCTTTGGGAGGTGATAAAGTTCTGAAGGTAGCCATCACGAGGGCTTGTACCCTTCTAAAGAGGCCCCGGAGAACTCCCTCATCCGCTCTGTCATGTGAAGATAAAACAAAAAAACAGTCATCTATGAACCAGGAAGTGAGCCCTCAGTAGACATCGAATCTGTGGGCAACTTGATCTTGAATTTCCTATTTCCCAGAACTTTGAAAAATAAATTTCTGTGGCTTATGAGCCAATCTGGTATTTTGTTATAGAGCATGAACGGACTAAGACACTTTAGTAAAGGAGGAAAACCATTTCACCATTTCAGTCAATGCAGAAAAGCACTTAATAAGATTCAGTACCCATTTATGATAAAAACTCTAAGCAACTAGAAACTTCCTCAAGTTGATAAAAAGCAGTTCCAGAAAACCAACAGCTAATATCATACTTTATGGTGAAAGATTAAATGCTTTCTCCCTAAGATGAGAAATAAGGCAAGGATACCTGCTTTCACTTTTATTTAATATTGCACTGGCAGCTCTAACCATTGCAATCAGGTAAGAAAAGTAAATAAAAGGCACAAAGACCAAGAAGGAACATATAAAATTGTACCTTTTTGCAAATATTACAATTATTTATTCGTAAAATCCCAAAGAATCTACCATATAACTACTGGAACTAGTAAGTGAATTTAGCAAGGTTGCAGGACACAAAGATATTATAGGAAAAGCCATTATATTCTTAAATACTAGCAGTAAACAATTTGAAAAGGAATTTTAAAAAACAATTCCATTTGTAATGGCACCACCAAACATAAAATAGTGAAATGAATCTAATAAAAATGTCCAAGTCTTCCATGCTGAGAACTACGAATCCCTGCTGAGAGATATTAAAGAAGATACAATTAAATGGAAAGCAGTACTGTGTTCGTTGATTGGAAGATTCAGTATTCTTCCTGAACTGATCTACAGATTCAACATATTTTCAATCAAAGTGTTAGGAAGAAAAAAAAATCTTAGATCTTTTAGAATGATCAGTAGGCTTGGGTGGGGGGTAGGTAGTTGGGTGAGCCTGGTGGTGGGTATTGTGGAGGGCACGTATTGCATGGAGCACTGGGTGTGGTGCATAAACAATGAATTCTAGTACACTGAAAAGTAATTAAAATAAAAAATTTAAAAAGATCAATAGGCTTGTTCTACAATGTATGTGGACTTTGAAAGCACACAGGACAACTAAAGCTAACTTTATTTTTAAAAAATATTTTATTTACTTATTTGACAAAGCTCACAAGTAGGCAGAGAGGCAGGTAGGCATAGAGAGAGAGAGGGAAGCAGGCTCCCTGCCGAGCAGAGAGCCCGATGCGGGGCTCGATCCCAGGACTCTGGGATCATGACCTGAGTTGAAGGCAGAGGCTTAACCCACTGAGCCACCCAGGTGCCCCTAAAGCTGACTTTAAAAAGAACAAAGTCAGAGCACTTACTCTACCTGATGGACCATGGAAGGAGATGACCCAGCCACCGGGAGCTTGAACAATAAAGAAAGGAGGTGAGACTATTCTACTCAGTAACATTCCATTCTAAAGCTTGATTTGATGTGGAGACTAGGAGGAAAAGCATGGAATTCCAGGAACAGCAGGAAGGAACAAGTGTAAGGGGACTCAGATCTGAGAGGGCCAGATGAGTCTGGCCTTGGACAATCTGGGGTTTGACTTGAAGAGAAGGGTAGCCATGGAGGATTTAGAGCAGGGGAGTGACATGGTCAGGTGGAGGGTTTTAATAGACTGTTCTGGGCTCTTGAGGAGAGATAGTGAAAGCAGAGGAGGCTGGTGACCCAGAAAGGACAGGAGCTGAGTTGGACAATATGTTCTTCAACCCTGTCCTTTGCCTTGTCACAGTAGCCTGTGACACTTAGCTGTCTCCCAGGAGGGTGGAAACTGCAGGCCTCCTACCCTTTGTCCTCACGCTCACCCCTCCTGCTCAGGCTATCCATGTCCCATTGTATCACTGTGAGCACTGTCTGAGCTTATCTCTGAGAGCCTCCCATAAAAACATGTGGGTTTTGGTTTAGGCCTTCCCTCAGCTTTTGCCCCAGTAAGCTGGAATTGCTTTCTGGCCTTTGACTTTTGGGATACTGAGGCAAGTGAGGTAGAACTAGGAAATATTGGGCATGTTAAAATTCATACAACCTCTAGGGCTAGGATGTCTCTAGACAATTGTAGGGTCCAAGGCAATCACACTGTTCAGTTAGGATGAGCATGATAAAGCCTCCAGGAGAGAGGTCCTTCTGGCCCCCACAACTGAATGGAAGAGGAAGGCAGCAGCATAGCTCCCCTCTCCTGCACGCGGCTCACCGTCCCATCCTAAGAGATCTTGGTCCCATCCCATCGCGCTTAGTGGTTTTTGACTGAGGGTGACTTTGCCCTCCAGGAAACACTGGTGAATTTCTAGAGGCATTTCTTTGCTCTGACTAGGGGTGCTACCAGCTTCCGGCAGGTAGAGGCCAAGAATGGCACTAAATATACAGTGCACAGGGCATCCCCCCACAACAGAGAATTACCCCGCCCCAAATGTTCATAGTGCCAAGTTGGAGAAATCCTGGGCTAGTAAGAAGACTGATTGCAGATTCCAGCTCTGTCATTTATAGCTGTGTGACACCAGGCAAGTCACTTACTTCTCTGTGTTTGTTTCCACTTCTAGAAAATGAAGGTGATAACAGCAGTTAGTACCCCATAAGGCTGTTGTGAGCATTAAATGAGTTCATAGTATGTCCAGAGTTCAGATGAGTGACTGGGCCTTGGGGAAACCCTATCTAGGAGTTTGTATTGGACAAGCCCTTGTTAGAACCATTCAGATGGTCATCACCCAGAAGAGTCAGAGCTCTTCATCCCCCTCCCCCCGCCCAAGAACTATCCCATCCCCAGACAAGCCCTGTCTTCTCTGGGCTACACATATTTCTTCTCTTCAACTGACTCAGCTCCCAGATACTTTACCAAGCTGGTCTCTTTTCTGGAAGGATTCTGATGTGTCAATATTAAAAATAAGCCTCCCACAATTGGACCCAACAGGACTGACGTCCGAAATTATAAAAGAACCATGCTATTACCATACTCTGCTAGATGAACCCTTTGATGGATGTGTCTGAGTCGGGTTGGCTTTTATTATAAGAGCTATCCATGTGCTGCGATTGGCTGCTTCTACTTTGACCAACTGGGATTTCCCCCCCATTCTTCTGCAGAGGAGGAGTCCTAGGGCAGAGAGAGTGTCCTGGGCAGAAATCACAGAGAACATGGCTCTCCTGTGACCAATGCTTTCTCTAAAAAGAATTTTCCCCTTAGCCTGAAAATTCAGTAGAACAAAACTCAGGATTCTTTGAGGTGAAGTGCAGTGTCGTTGAACTGGAAAGAACTTCACAGAAAAGCCATGTCACCAAGGAGACCCTGATGCCTGCATGCCTTACTCCTCCCCTGCCCTCCCCTCCTAGGTCAGGTCCTTGGTCTGATTTACTGTTTTTATCATTTATCCTAACACCTCAGAGAATAGCCCCTTCTAGAAACAGGAGCCCATAAACAATTTCCCTTTGTCTAACGGATTTACCCCACAGCAAGCGGAGAGTAGCTATTTGACACAGGGACAGGAGATCCTGCTATTATAAATAGCAAGAGCAACTTCACCTCCAAACTTTGCCCAAGTCTTGGGGGAGCCCGTCTAAGCATTCCTCCCGAAGGCTTCTGGGAGGGTCTGTTAAACTGTCATGGCTTCATTTTGGTCCAATTAACCTCACACTGGGCTAACTTATGCCCTTAGCTGTGGGTTGGCAGCTACTGCCGATTCCAGGTACAGGAGTGGGCAGGGAACCGGGGACACTAACTTGGTGCATTACAGGAGAAAATGTTAACCACGTCCTCCAGGCGCGAGGGAACAAACAGCCCAGCTGAGGCATGCTGCTCAGAGGTGCACGGCACACCCAGAAATCTGCATCAGAGCCAAATCAAGTGGAAATGAAGTACGTGGCCAGCTTTGAACGTGAGTGAGATTGGCTAGTTTGTTTCATGTTGTCGGCTGCCTTTTACTTAGCAAATACGTTGAATGGCGGCTAATTCCAGCTCCCTGTGATTAGGGAATGGCTGAACCAGTTTCTTTCATCCAAAGAAGTCTTTTTTTAAAAAAAAAAAACTGGCTTTCTGTGGGTATCCTCCACGCTAAGCCCTTGCTTTCTGTGTAAGTCGGTGCCCCCCCATCCCTCACCGCCAAGTGGGTCCCAGAGCTTTTCTGTGGGAGACCCAGAGCCTGTCATTTCCATTCTCACTCAGCGTCCTTTTGTGGTATCCTCCTCCACATCCAGGAAGAAGCTCTTCTCCACACACGTCTGAATGGTGGTTTTTAGCTTGAGGGCTACGGTTTGTAACTGGGTGATGGGACATGACACTGGAAGAGTCAGCAAGGGCCCCAGGCTGCTGAGGGCTTTTGACCCAGCCATTCACATGCCAGTAGGAGGAATCAAGACCCAGACTCCAAGCTGGGTTCTGCAGAACCCTGAGCAAATCGCAGCCCCACTTCCTTTTCAACCAAGCACCCCTACTTCCATTTTGAATTTTTCAAGTTTAACATTTACTTAGAAAAAGGCAGTGATCATAAAGGTACAGGTCAGGGAGGTTTTACAAACTGTGCACATTTGTGGAATCAGCACAGCTTCAGAAATAGAACATCCGGACCCCCCAGGAGCCCCCATGCTCCTTTCCAACACTGCCCCCGAAAGGGGAACCACTCTCCTGACTTCTCATAGTATCTCATTGATGTATTTTATATATCAGGGCCCCACCTAGATATATTTTTCACTTTTTATTTTAAAATAATTATAGATTCACAGGAAGTTACACAGATAATACAGCGAAGCATTCTTTTCAGATGTTCAAAAAATTCTTTTTTAAAAAAGAAGTTTAAAAACCAGTGGTATAGTAGAAGGAAATGGATGGGTTTTGGAGTCAGGCCTCATGGGATGGAGCATGTGACCCAATGTGTCCTTCAGTAGTCCTGAGCTGCAGAGAAGTTTCATCCTCCTTTCCTGCTGTGGTAAGCTTCAGGATCAGGGTGAGACAGGGTGTGAATGTGCAAAGGAGAGGGCGCTGCGTGCAAAGGATAGGGCTCTGCAATAGGGCAAGGCCTCCCCGGGGCTCTAAGTGGAGCACTGGCCAGAGCAAGGGTGCCCAGCGGGGGCTTTGTTTGTCTCCAGTTGGGTATCACTGAGCACTCAGGACCCCAGCTCTTTGACCATTCCTCTGCCTCCCACATCTGCAGCAGCATCTCCCTGGAGCTATTTGGGCAGGTGGGGTGTGGGGGAGTTGGGGCCTAGGCAGGAAAGCTGGGGAGGGCTGGCCAAGCGGGCCCAGGAGGCGTGTCCCTCTCAGACTGCTCTGGCCGGGCCTGCCCCCTGTCCCTCACCTTTGGGCTGGCCACTGTGAAATCAGCCCTGTTAATGTGCCACCCGGAATGGCCACCACCCCCCACCCCCACCCTCCATTCTGGGGGAAGGGTGTGCCTCACTGCTCATTAAAGGAGAATTCCCACTGTGGATGAGTGACAAAAGACAGCCTCAAGGAGTGCCCTTACTAAATCCGAAGGAATCTGGCCTCTCATTATCAGGAGGGGAGCTGAGGGTGCCTCTTGGCCTGCTGCCCCTGAGTCATCCCAGGGAAGACAAGACAAGCCCACATGACCCATCTCAGAGGCCTGAACTGGGGCAGACAGGTGCCTGGAGCCACCCAAGAGATAAAATCTGGGCTGGCCGGATCCACCAGTGCTTAACAATGGACAAAGGCTGTCCACTCTGCCTACCTTGGGCTGCACCTGCCACACCCCGGGACCAGAAAAGGGCATGCCCACAGAGGAAGGACTTTGTTCCCCTGGTAGCCTGCCATCTTCCCGGCTTCAAAATGTGTCACCCACCACTGTCCCCTCTGGAGAGCAGTGTGTGGCCCAGGCTGCCTCTGAGACAGCCATGCCCTTCTGGGAAATAGCCCCTGCCTCGTTCCTTCCTTGGCACTTCAGCTTTTCAAGGACATCTTAGGGTGCAGTCTTAAGCCTAAGGTCGGGGAGGGGGGAGTGAGGATGTTGATGGCAATGACGAGAGTAAGAGCAATAATGGGATGGTTGGGGGCCTGGTGACCAACACGGGAGCAAGGACTGGTCTTGGGTGGTAGCCTCAGGTAGCCCGGGTGCCCTCCCGCTAACAACAGCTGTCACTTCTTGAAAGCCTATATGAAACATGCACCACTCTCAGAGCTTTGCATGTGTGGCGTCACTTAATTCAGTAACCTATGGAGGTCATTATCATAATAAGGATGTCCTTTAAGTAACTTGCCGAAGGTCATATAGCCAGTGAGTGGCAGAGGCGGAACATGACTGAAGTCCCTTCCTTCCTTCTCACTCCTGGCCTCTTATCCACCATACAGAGACTCAACCTTCCTAATGTTTTCTTCTGGAAAGTGTTTATTGTTAACAGCCTGCCACCCTGTTGCAAGTGACTGACACCTGGCAAAGCGTGAGGCGTTACTCACCTCAGGGGAGTCAGTGTTTTAACAAGATCCCGGGGATGCAGCCGGACTGTCATTTCCGTAGAGCTGTGGCTCTCACCGTGAGGATGCTGGCATTGCAGTTTGCAGACGCCATTCACACTCATTGTCTCCTTGCTCTAGAGCGGGACTCCTCTGATGTCAGAGGGCGTTGGAACCCCCCGGGGGACTTGTGCTGACACAGATTGCCTGCCTATAGGCCATAGCTCTGATTCCGTAAGTCTGGGATCGGAGGGCCTGGGCATTGCATTTTAAGCAATTTCCCAGGTGCTGCTGATGCTGCTGTTCTGGGGACCACACTTTGAGAATGACCGCCTTGCAGCCACCCTGTAGGATTGGGAGAGCAGGTGTCATTGCTTCCGTCTTTTAGATGAACATGTTGAGGCGCAGGGAGGTTAGGTGACTTGCCGTGGGGCAACAGAGTGATCAAAAGGCACGGGAGGGACTTGAACCCAAGATGTGACATCTTGTACCCCCGAGCACTACTTCTCCACAGGGCTACGCAGGACTGAGATTTCCGCAGTGATGATCCCTCCAAATTATAGGAGCCTCTCCTGGGTCATCTGGGGGGGACCACCAAGACCCGAGTGCCTCCTGCTTTTCAGGGCCCACCCTCACATATGCGTCTGTGAAGGCATCGTCCCTGGTGAGGGAGACCTGGGCAGGAAAAGCCTGCCAGACTCCACAGCCCACAGCCACATGCATGCGGACATGTCACATGCATCTGTATCTTTACCTGGTTTTTATCCAGCGGTTGGTGGCAAGATCGGGCCAGCAGGACCTGAACCTTCCCTTCCAGTGGAGAAGGCAGAGGTGCCAGACGGCCGCCACAGTGAGAGCTGCTCTCAAGAAACATAGTGAAAATAACTTAAATCCATCCTCAGAGGCATGAGGGTTCTGTTGTTTGTTTAAACAGACATATTTTTTACGTTTAAGAAATGCTCTATTCAGGGGCACCTGGGTGGCTCAGTCGGTTAAGCATCTGCCTTCATCTCAGGTCATGATCCCTAGGACCTGGGATTGAGCCTCATATCTGCTTCTCCCTCTCCCTGCCAATCCACCTGCTCTCTCTTTCTCTAAAAAAAGAAAGAAAGAAAGGAATGCTCTACTTGTACTTCCCCCTGTAAAGCCCTAATAACTGTATATTGGGATCTCTAGGGATGGAGAAGGCAAATCCCAAGTGCCATGACTTTTCTTTTTCTTCTTCTTTTTTTTTTTTTTAAGATTTTATTTATTTGACACAGAGAGTGCAAGCAGGGGGAGCAGCAGGCAAAGGGAGAGGGACAAGCAGGCTCCCCGCTGAGCAATGAGCCCAATTCGGGACATAATCCCAGGACCTGGGATCATGACCTGAGCCAAAGGCAGATGCCCAACCGACTGAGCCACCCAGGTGCCCCTGCCTTGACTTTTCTTACAGAGGTGAACTTGAGCTACCAGAACATGATGAGAAGCTTTAATGAATGGAACCAAAGAACATAAATCATAATAAACTAGAGTAAAAAAGAGGTCTGGCAGGGGGAAGTGTTACCAGCGCCTCAGGGGTCAAGGTCAGGGGTTTCACAGTTGCAGAGTCAAGGAGAAACTGAGCAAGTCTTCCTGGCCCAGTGTAAAGAACATTAGATCTAATAATGGCAGGCTTGCATGGTGGACTGTGCTCTATCATTTCCTAGTCATGTGACTTAGGACAGCTCACATAGCTTCTGAGCCTCAGTTTTATGATTTATGGGGATTGTACTCCATAAAGTGCTTCTCCACTTTTAAATGAGATCACGTCAATGAAAGCCTGACTTAACTATGAAGTGTCATACAAATGTTCATCCTTATTGTTTTCTCTCCCCAGCTTTATTGAGATATGATTGATGTATAACACTGTGTAAGTTTAAGGTATACAACACAGTAGTAATTTTATACATAGTGTGTGTGTACACACACGTATATTGCAAAGTGATCACTGTAATGATGGTTGAAACATCCATCATGGGGCGCCTGGGTGGCTCAGTCATTAAGCATCTGCCTTTGGCTCAGTTTATGATCTCAGGGTCCTGGGATTGAGCCTCCCATCAGAGTCCTTGCTTAGCGAGGAGCCTACTTCTCTCTCTCCCTCTGCTGCTCCCTCTACTTGTGCTCTTGCTCTCTCTCTCTCAAATAAATACAATCTTTTAAAAAAGGTTATGTGGGGGCACCTGGGTGGCTCAGTCAGTTAAGTGTCTGCCTTCATCTCAGGTCATGATCTCAAGAGTCCTGGGATGGAGCCCCACGTCGGGCTCCCAGCTGAGCAGGGAGTCTGCTTCTTTCACTTTCCCTTTGCTTTCTCTCTCTTTTTCTCTCTCAAATAAATAAAATCTTAAAAAAATAAAGTACAAATAAAACATCTATCACATCACCTAGTTACAACTTTTAGCATGAGAACTTTTTGGTGAGAACTTGTAATCAACTCTCTTAGCAACTTTCAAATATGTAATAAAGTGTTGTTAACTACAGTCCCCATGCTGTACATTACATCCCCAGAACTTACTCATCTTATAACTGGAAGTTTGTACCCTTTGACCATCTCCATCCATTCCCCCCACTCCCACCCTTGGCAACCACCAATCTGTTCTCTGTTTCTATGAGTTTGGCGTTTTAGACTCCACTTAAGTGAGGTCATTCAGTATTTGTCTTTCTCCCTCTGTATTGTTTTATTTGTCCATTTTTAAAGCTTTTGTTAGCTACCCCACCAGCTTCTGTACATCTGCTCTTCCCTCACACTGCCCCTCCACCACACTCACAGAGTAGGACCATCATTCCGTCCCTATGGCCACGAGGGGTCAGTTCTCTGGTGGCCGCTTTCCAGGGCCCTCCAAGGGAGGGAAGATTCTATCTTGCTATACCTGGGCGGGGCCTTGGTAGTCTTCTGGTCCAATACCTCCTGTGAGAGATGAGGAAGTGAAACCAGAGACACTGGACGTGACCTTCTGAATGCCACGAGGGAGTTAGTGGCAAGCCAGGAATGTACTCCCTGGGATTCTTTTTCAATAAATTCTTTTCCCCATTCTTCCTGTTATACACAAGAATGGAAAAAGATGCCAGATTCTCTGGGGGCTTAAGATCCCTTTGTCAGAGATTGAAGTGCAGAGAAAAACCAGAGAACCCTGCCTGGCAGGATGGAAGATGCCAATCAGGACTCATGTCGTGTCCAGGAATGGAGGGCAAGATGGCAGAGGGTAGATGGGAATGAGCCACTGGAACTGTTGCAAGTCCTTAGAAGCTTCAGAATGAAGACTGAGGTATTTCTGTTAAGGATATTCTGAGAAGGGGTGCCTGGATGCCTCGGTCAGTTGAGTGACCGACTCTTGGTTTCTCCCCTCAGGTCATGAGTTTGAGCCCAATGATGGGCTCTGCACTCCACGGGGAATCTGCTTAGGGATTCTCTCCCTCTGCTCCTCCCCTGACTCATGCATGTGCTCTCTCTCTCTCCACCAAATAATAATAATAATAATAACAACAACAACAACAACTCTCCTCCTCCCCCCGCTTCTTCTTTTTTAAAGATGTGGTGAAAAGACTCTCCTCTTGGTAGAAAAGTTCTTTTTTTTTCTGCTGTTTATATCCATTAAAAGGTAATTTCAGAGGATCCCTTATAGGGATGGGAGGAGGTCCTCCAGGAGAAGGGCCTGTGAGGCACAAGAGAGAGTGAGTCATTCCAGAAAACCTGAGGGGCTCGGGGTGGGGGGAGGGGCTAAGGATATGGAACCAGAAAGGTCGGCCCTCCTTAGTCACAGAACATGCCAGTCATTTAGCTTGGCACATGGCAGTGAACCTACAAGAACTTTTCTTCCACACTGGAATCAGGAACCTAAGCCTTAGGACATAGCGAATTTAAATAAAAACTGTTTGGCTGGAAATGGAAAGAAGAGTGAGTTAAAAGGATTAACACATTTAGAATATGGAGAATCCAGAGAAGTTAGGCCAGGCCTTAAGAGAGAAGGCTTTCATTTTTTTTTTTTTTTTAATTTGTAAACCATTCAATCAGAAATCCCTATGTGGCATAGGCTGCTGCATAAAATGTTTTAACAGTAAATGGTTTATCTAGTTGAAGATGTAGGTATTTATCAGGAACACAAAACCTGTCGAAAGCATTATTTCAGATCACATTATACAGTTAGAAGCCTAGAGTTAGGCTTTAATCAGATGTGGCCAGGTCAAGAGATTAATGGTAGTTAGAAGACTATCCTCAAGAACTATGGGCTGTATTAAGTATAAAACATGCCTCAATTCTGAATGTAGATTTATGGGACTAGTGGTGACTTTTGATTCCAGCCGATTTCTGGTAAATGTGAGGCATAGACTTTGGCTCAAAGCAGACAACTCAAGTACTGTTTGTTTTTCGACGTATCTTCAAGCTTCTGGAACTCTCCTGTCATCTAGGTGGTCAATCCAGTGAAACGGAATTATCCTCATGGGGCAGATGCGAGGTAACTGAGCCACACCCTGCTTAAAGGCAGGGAGAGAAACTTACGCATGATTCACATCACTTCATCTACGACTGTTTTCTTAAATTGTGACTTTATTTCCACGAAACACCTCTGCAGTGGCTCAAGTCTGTCACTTTGTGGCACCCAAAGCAGTTCAGGAATGGGAAAGAAAGGCTGTTTCGTTTACTTTTCAAACCACCACCCACGTGCATCGGGAAGCCTGTATACTTCCACGTTCACATTAGAAATACTTTCTTTCCCCTGTTGGCCTGGACGCCATGCATTGGCATCATTTATGCCATCGTAGGCGGGCGCAACCATGTGAGCCCCATCAGAGTACGTTGATGCTAACAAGATCCGGTTCTGAGGAAGCCGCTGAGGAAATCTCTCCCAAGTTTCTAGAACCCACCCATTTGCCTGCATTAACATAGACCGGATGTGCATTCTTCACTTTGTCTTCTTCCAAGGGTCCCATCACTGGCTGCAGGGGAGGCCATGAGCGTGGAGGAAACACCACCTTCATCGCTTCCTTAACCCTTCTGTCAGCGATCGGCCTGCCTTATCAGGTCTCCAGGTCTGATGAGGCCCTTCAGGAAGTGGGGCCAGCTGCCTCCCATTAACTTGAATCAACCCTTCTTTCAGCTTCAGGTGAACTCCCTTTCCATGTTGAGAGCAAAGGACTCAGTTTCTTGTAGGCAGGGAGTTAGTCCCTGACTCATTCGTATGCACTGATGGGAAATTCAAAGATTTGCTAAAAACCTCAGGCCTGACACACCCTGGCAGAGGAGCGGGGGTGCAAGAAGGCCAAATCCCTAACTGTTGGAAGCCCCTTAAGACAAGAGGCAAAGAAGCCAAGCTTTACTGCAAGGTGGACACAGCCTTTACAGCTGGCTGATGACTGTGTCTCCCGCAGAACACCCAGGGAATGGGACGGTGGGACGGAAAGGGCAAACGGTAACGGTCACTTTAGCACCTTGTTAAGAGGGATTCTAGGGCCTTGTCCAGACTCCCAGGAGACAGATCTGTCATTGTTTGGTTGGGTCTGCTGTGGGCTCAGGATGGAGGAGCAGCAGTGTCGGGCATCCTGGGTAGGTGTCCCTTACACAATAGCCGAGAACGCTCCCGATCAATTTTTCCAGCAGGGAAGCCAGGTCAAATTTAACTTGGCCTCCAATCTCCACAGGTTTGCCCACGCTCCAGGACCCCCTGAGAGAAGCTCCTTGAGGTTGTACAGAAAGCAAGAAGTCAGGCTCCAGTCAGAGATGTGCCTTGAAGACTGGAAGGGATTTCTTAAGCTTCGGAGGCTTCCTCCTGCTTGTTACTTGGGCCGCCCACCATCAGTTTCTTCAGTGGGATTAGCAGTAAGTTCTTTAACTCAGTGGGGAACTGCTTGCTGGTTTACTTGTTTGGAGGAATGAGGCAGAAGGGAGGAGCTGAGGAGACGGTGCCTTGCTCAGAAGCTGGTCCTGGGGGAAGAAAAGTGCTCTTTGTCCCATAGCAGCTCTGGAATGGAAAGAAAAGCAGGTCAAATGCCTGTAGCCTGTGCACGGGGAGACATGCTGCCCTCTGGATGGGCAGGTGATGTGGGGGGGTGGGCAGGGGAGAGGGAGGTGACAGGGAGACTGAACAGCTAGGAATCAGGTGTGATTTGTTTTTCTTTTAACTGCATTGACCATGCCTTCTGACTTTGATAAGGTATGGATTAATGGGAAATATTGATAATTTGAGTATATGTGTGGCAATAAAGGGAGCGATTCACAGTTTTGGGCAAAGAGGACATCTGTGTAGATATGAAAATAACCGCTTCGCAAATAAGGACTTCAATTTTCCCTCTGTAGAAGTAACTCCTAATTCTATAGATCTATAAAACTATGGCCATGAACTATACCGTGCTAAAGGATTTTCTTCTGGTTTATTTTTTGTTTGTGAATATCACGGCAGCTAAACGGATTGCAAATTTCTAAGTCACAAATTTTCTATCCCTATTAAACTTGCCTTTTTTCCCACCATTCTATATTCCTCCAAAGACGCTGGGGGCATTGCCCAATTAAGTCTTCAGTACAAATTCTTTTCATGGCATCAATATTCTTTAAAGAATGAGGAGAAACAAAATATGCTCATTTTCCTTGGAAAATTAACTGGGGCTATTTTATGAATTGAAACTCTTAAAATTAAATCATTTTATTTGGAAGAAGCCAGAACACATATTCATTCTCAATGCTTCCTGCCTCTTGGTGGGATGGTAGACGTTTCCAGAAAGTTGCCCTGCCAAAGTTCCACAAGTCTGGTCTTTAAACCTGTTTTCCAAGCCTGCCCTCCAGTTGTTTGTGGAGAAACATGCCTTTCATGGTAAATGGAAACATATCCAGTGTCAAGTTCCATGCTCTTAGTTCTAAAATTAGAAAGTATTGCGGCGAGGGGAGGGGTGTGGTGACGAGGGTAGGACTGATGGTAGTTACTCAGGAAGAAACTCAAATTAGATGGGATTGTACAGATTTTGTAATGTGTTTTGTTTTATTTTTCTCATAAAAGCCAGGGACTTTCGTAAGAAGGGCAAAGGGGGATGTGCTCCCAGGGAGAGTGTGAGGAGAGAGCTGTGGTCCTTCATTTACAGTTTATATTAAACTAGGAGGTTCCACATCCTGCCCCAATTCCTTCCACCCCCCAAAAACTCCGTTCTCTATTTTCTCTTTATTTTTATTTCCGAAAGCAAAAAGCAATGGATGGATGGATGGATGGATAGACAGACAGATGGGGTATGTGTATGTATGTGTGTGTGTGTGTGTGTGTGTGTGTGTGTGTGTTTAACCTAGGGAAAGTTCTAAAAATTTGCCATTCTACCTCTGAATTTTGTCTACCAGTCAACCTCCTCCTCTCTTCTTTGTCCCAGGCCACCTGTCCCCGGGATCCTGGGGTGTCCTGACCTTTCTGTTTCTGAGCAAAAACCATGCTGGTGAATGTCCAGCAGCCAGAGCCACAGAGGTGAGATGGGAAAGAGGGAGGGGCTGATGTCCAGCAACATTCTCCTCCTGGGGCTAAGACACAGTTTTCTTTTCTCTTTGGCTCTACCAGGAGGGGAGGAAGTAAGTAGGCTAGGTCCTTGCCCTCAGTGTCAGGTAACGTGAGCAATTTAGTATTGCCAATAAAAGCAGAGTTTTGCCAGACCCATCCTATGCCTGCTGGTTTGTTCACTTCCTCCTTTTTTAGGTCTTAGGTCATTTCTAAATGTTAGCTCTCCTCTTCTTGTCTGCCCTGATTAGATAGCCTTCTGGAGCACAGGGACTTGGCTTTATTTATCTAAGTCTGTCTTCAGGGTTTGCTGCAGTGTCCAGTACATAATGAGATTTCAACAAACATTTGTTTTGTTTTGTTTTCAAGATTCTATTTTAGGGGCGCCGGGGTGGCTCAGTGGGTTGAGCCTCTGCCTTCAGCTCGGGTCATGATCTCAGGGTCCTGGGATTGAGCCCCGCATTGGGCCCTCTGTTCAGTGGGGAGCCTACTTCCCCCGCTCCCTCTGCCTCCCTCTCTGCCTACTTGTGTTCTTTCTGTCAAATAAATAAATAAAATTTTTTTTAAAATTCTGTTTTATGAGAGAGAGAGAGAGAGAGAGAGAAAGAATGAGCATGCTCAGGAGCAGGGGAGAGGTGCAGAGAGAGAGGGAGAAGCAGGCTCCCTCTGAGCAGGGAGCCTGACATGGGACTCGATCCCAGGACCCTGGGATCATGATCTGAGCCAAAGGCAGATGCTTAACTGACTGAGCCACCCAGGCGCCCCTCAACAAACATTTGAACGAGCAAATTCTCTTTGGCACACAGTTGCTGATGCTGACTATGTGCAAGGCCCATACCTCGGACTGCATGTGTCTGGGGGAGGCAGAGTGCCCCGGTGACTCGGCACCCACACCTTGCAAGGTCCTAGTCAGGTGAGGGAGAGGAAAGGCATCTACCGTGACGCTCAAGGCAGGAATGACACCTGCCGACAGGTGCAGACAGAGGTGTGCCCATACACGTGCATGTAGTAATAAAACACTTGTTCGTTCAGTTTGCATGTTTTCAATCTAAGATTTCTGAAAGGTGTTTCTGGCTTCTAGCCTCCAGACTTCCCTGATCAGCCAAGCCGCTATAGAGGCTGCACTTGGATGCGTCCCTTCTCTCTCCAGTCTCATGGGGGCTTTGACTTGAATCCAAAACATACCCCCCCTGGCCCTCCCCCAGATTCTGTGACTCCTCTTTCCACTTCCCGAAGCCCTTGGCAGGAGATGCTTAGCCCCCAGTTCTAGAGGCAGAGGGCTTCTGATGAGCAAAGGTGTGCTGTTTGCAACAATGGCTAGTGATTGTGGTAAAACAGCCAAAATTAATCTCAGGTGGGGCATGGGGTTTGTTCTGGAGAAGTCCATCACTACTGTGGTCTGTAGAGCAAAGGGATCTGAGGAAGAGATTTGCAGCCTGGCCTGCCAAGGAAGAGCGGGAGAGTTGTGGGGTGAAGGGGAAGAGGCCACATTTACTCTCCCAAGAAGAAAAATCCAGAAGGCCCAGTGGAGTTCTCTTGGTTGCTAGCTGGCGGCAGTGAGGGCAGGAGGGCAGGAGGAGAGGCTGGGGTCTGGTTTGGAGCTGCCGCAGGAGCCAGAAATTATGAGTGGAGTTTGCTGCCTTGTTTCAAACAACTAAGATGATGTTGCCAAAGGGGGAAAGTTGGAAATCTGAAAGTTGGGGCAGAAGTTATTCCAGAATTCTCCATTCCTTTGACCTTGAAATGTGGTGTAAATAAACACCTTTGCGTAGTTTGGAACCCTAATAACACAGGAGGTCCCAGAGGCCCGATGGGGCCACCTGCATCAGGAGCCCCCCACCCCAGGTCTCTATTTTAATGGCTGATTTGTGTCTAGGGAGGGTGGGCACAAAATGACTTTTGTGTCATGTTTCTGGGCTGAGGATGAGGGGCTGGGGAAAAGGGTGGTGGTGAGGCTCTCCTCCAGCCTGGCCCTGGAATGTGGCCTCAGAACAGTGACACCTTTTGAGAAGTGAAGGAAAGCTACAGATTTATCCTTGTGCTCCCATCACATACTGCACATGCGCACAGGAACATATATAGGGGCTTCCTGGCTCCCCTGAGCCCACCCATGGGTCCTGAGCACTTCATTATTCCTTTGCTCCCAAAGATGTGGCCTCACTTCACCTCCAGGATGAACTCTGAGTTCTCTTAATGATGTTCAAACCTCCCATGGCAGAGCCCCAACTGCCCTCCCCAGGCCCTCCCGTAGCCTGTTTGGTGTGGCCCCACACGGGCTTGGGGCTGGCGTTCCTGCCACCCACGCTCCCTGTCCCAGCCCCTAACCACCTCTCAGTTGTCCTTTGCAATGTGCTGCTTGAATGAGGGCTTCCCTAGCCCTTTCTGCTGGAAGTATTTGCTCTCTTCTTAACAATTTCCGAGTGCTTGGACTTTAGTATACTCATCAGATGATGCTGGCTATGATTTCACCTTGTACCTAGCCAGGCCCATGGAGGATAAGTCACTCGAGGGCAGGCAGTGTCCCTGGTCTATCAGGTGTTCCTAGTATGAATAGTACCTAGGGGCCAGGATAATGCCCAATTTTGAGGTTCGAGGGGCTTAGGAAATGGGGGAGAGAATAAAGATAAGGGCAGAAAAATCTCAACCACCTCAAGATTGGCAGGCAGCTGGGCAGGGATGGAATGTTGTCTACCGATGCCTAGAGTTCTACAAAGATGGGAGACAGGGCTTGGCTTTATGTCCTGGCAGACCTCCTCCCACAGCCAGCAGAGCCCCAGACCTTGACACCCTGTGCAGGACTAAAATGCAAAGGGAAAACTCACAGGATCCAAAGCAAGACAGCATGAGATGGTTTAAAAAAAAAAAATGCAGTATACATTCTTTGCATATGGCATCAAGTAAAAAGTTTTCTGGTAAAAAAAGTTCTGTCGTTCATATTTCATGGGAAGCTCCAGGCCTTTATAGCATTTTTGACTCTTCTAGTCTCCCTCTCTTTTTCTTAAACCAAAGGGTTCTTTGCTCTTTACCGAACAATTTAGGCCTTGTTCTCATTTTTCACTTGGGATATTTAAAATGCTCTCGGGAAACAGTCCTGCCATTCAGAAATTCCAAATATATCCGTGAGCCTTTATTATTCCTCAAGGTTACGGGAATTTTCCTTGGAAACTATTTGAATCTGAGTGGAAGTTCTGCCTTGCACGTCTCCTCTTGCTTTTAAAATGAGTTTCAGTGAATTGCCGTCTCTGAACTTGTAGTTACTTGTTTATTTTGCCGCATTTAGTTGGGCTAAATATGCTTTGTCATTAAAAAGCAAACAAGCAGAAAGTAATTTCAGGCCCTCCCCTGAAACTGCCTTTTAAAAATTAACCCGGCAAGCTATTACCGTGTGTCATTCGTTACCTCCAGCATGAAGCCGGTATTGACGTTAACAGATGAAGCCAACGGAACTTAAAAAAGACATCTTTTGGCATCTCTTTTAACAGTCTGAACAAAACCTCGAAAGCCCTTCCATCTTTTGATTCCCAACTTTGTAAAAGAGACCCTGTTCGGTGCCAACTTCTCGTGCCCAGGCGCTCCTTGGACAAGAATGCGATCTGTGGGCCATGGGGGGTAGAAGCAAGAGTCCCCCCATCTGAGGTGCTGAGGGGCCGACACTGTGGTCTCCCTCTTCACCTGACACTCTGGAGTGGGAGATTGACAGCGCTGGCACAGTACCTGGCCCACACGGCACGCGCGTCCCCGCAGTCTGTCCTGCCCTGGCGCCGTGCAAGCTGGAGAGGCTGACTGGGAGCCGGATCCTGCCAACACGCTCCGGGGCTACACCCAGGCGCCAGGGGGAGGCACTGAGTGTAGTTATGCGGGAGACAGGAGCACCACCTTGCTGGAGTGAGCCAGGAAGGGGCGGCATTGAGGGACTCCTAAAAAGGGGGAGACCTCTCGCCTCGGGTTGGCCTTTAACTGAAAGGGACGTCGAGTGGGGCCTGATGTGGGCCCTGGGCTCTTTTTGCACAGTCGGGTTTGCCCGTGTTTGGTGAGAAGCTAACCTGACCTGAGCTCACCATCATCCCCCCTTCAGTCGCTGTGCATCCTTAAGAACATCATGTAACTTGTCGCCAGGGTGACTCGATGGGTTCAGCATCTGCCTTCGGCTCAAGTCATGATCCCACGGCCCTGGGATCGAGTCCTACGTCGGGCTCCCTGCTTGACGGGGATCCTGCTTCTCCCTCTTCCTCTGGCCCTGCTTCTGCTCTCTCTCGCTCTCTCTCACTCTCTCAGATAAATGAAATCTTTAAAAACAAAACGAAAAACCCCAAACCGTCATCTATGGAATGTAGATGATAATGCCAGGCCTCCAGACCGCTGTGAAGAGTGGGGAAGCATCTGGTAATTTGTAGAAGGTCATCTAACAGAGGCGGGGCAGCATTATGACTGTCTGGGGCTCTGTGCTCAGCGGGCTCTTGGCAGCTGGCTCTTGGCTCGCGTTTATGGAGACATTTGGCTTTATGCTCGTTTCGAGGCCCATCACCCTGTTCTAGTCTCCCCTGTCCTTCTGCTTCCCCTGGCACCTTGGCCAAAGCACTCCACCTGTGTTTCTGTGCCTCAGCTACTCCCTCTGGAAAATGGGTCTGTTCTGTAACTTCACCTGTCTCAGGGAGACCCGGCAGAGCAAGTCACATTCATTCCCTGAGCCAGAACTTACTGAGGGTCTACTCTGTGCCTGGCACTTAGGGTAGGATTAGGAATCCAAGAAAACCTCTGCCCTTCTTCTGAAGAAGAGACAGGCTAGTGATTGGTCTGCTCCAGGCCAATGCAGTTGGGTGACACAGAAAAATGGGGATGATGTCATGGAGAGCGCCATGAGCCCACTTAAGTAGCAGAATTAAAAGGGACCTTCTTGCCAACTTCATCTCACTGACTCCTCTGCAAAAGAGCCCGTGCTGTGCTCATTAGGGAGGCACGGTGAAAGCAGGAACCATTCACCCTTCTCACACCGGGTTGCTCTCTGCAACCTGCAGAGCCCCAGGAGGAGAGGCTAGTACACTGTTCGGAGAGAGTCTTGCATTGCACAGAGTGTCCCGAGCAACCGCAGGTGCACCCAGCGTAGGGTGGTGTCATACCTGGGCACTTGGCTAACTTGGCTGCTGAAAGTTCTCTCTTATTGGGGCCAAAGTCACACTAAGCAGTTACAGTGTTTGATAAGGGGGTGGTGAATGATCAACCCACAGTGAACCTGGGAGAAGTCAGGAGTGGCAGGAGATCAGCCTTCCCTGACTCACAGACTTGGTGACTTTCTGGCCACACCTCCAGGCTGGTGCAGAGGTCTCATCCTGTCCCCCACCTGCAGCTGAGGCGAGGACGTTGTCTGCAGTCAAATGTTCTACCCCGAGCTATACCCCCTCGAGGACGTTGTCTGGATATAGGTTGAGCAGGGCCCTCGTGGTAGGCACAGAGCCAACTGAGTTACACAGAAATGATTTCTTCTGTTCATGAAAGCACATATCCTTCCATTTGCTTATAACTGTTGTACTGAATGGGCTGGACTCATTGGGGTATAACAGGAAAGAGCGTCTTTTTTCTCTTTCATCACTCTCTTTCTAAACTCCTCTGTCCCATCTTTCCCTGGTCAACATCTCAGGCAGATCCCATATACTATTCAGTTCCTTTCAGGTATTAATGAACTGTTCTCGTGTTGCAGTACTGAAAAACCTAGTCCAATATACACTTACAACTGTTTCCCATCAAACCTGAAGCTGTTTCCCCTCTCCCAGCTCAGGCTTGGCCCAAGCTCAGAAACATGGCACCATCTGCCTTTTATCGTTGTGTTGTCTCTTGGCTTTCATTAGCTGGTTCTGACTCCCCAAGGTAGGGCAGAGAGTGGGGAGAATAGGAAAAGAAGCAAAATTGTTTTTTTACTTAGCTGGGACTGCTATAACTTAGCCACTGGTGTCCTCTAAATACAGATGCTTAGATACCGATTATTTTCTTGTAAGGTGCCTTGGTGGGTCCCTTGGATGTGCCCCACCCAACCAAGGGCCTGTGCCTTGAAGTGTCTACTCTCAGACTGATGCCCTCCCTGGCTGAATCTTATGATTCCTCTCCAACCTCGGTGCCAGTGGGATACTCCATGGGCCATCTAATGCCAGGTGCTCCTCTCTCTGGCAGTAAGGCCCTGGCTAGTTGTATCAAGAGGACTTAAGCCTAGCTTCCATCTGCAGAGTCCACATGGCCCACAGAGAAGTTTTTTACCCATTGTCACAATAAACTCTGGAAGTGCAGGCCTTGACCAAAAACAT